>JAHWFP010265636.1:0-15155 GCA_023313725.1 Lithobius niger | reverse complement strand
GTAGAAGTGTGGAAGTGTGAAGTCTCTTGGGTTGTGGCCTGAAGAAGCCAACTAGAAAGGTTGCTGAAAAAGGAAATTTTTTAAGTTTGGCAAGTTTTGCAAGATTTTGCTGCTAACTTAAATAGTTTTTGGTGCTGTGTTTTGACTGTAAGTTGTTTTATAATCTTTCCAAATATTACCATTTTCTGTTGGATGGTAAAGCAGATTTTTAGCAGCTGCTGTAAAGGACCCGAAGGATAAGGCTAATGGCACAGAGCACTAAATGAACAAAGCAAAGCTATTTGACGTCATACACCATAGTCAAAAGTTCTTTTAGTATGAAGAATGCAGAAAATAATAACTACAAATGGTAAAAAAAAACACTAACAGGGTCTACTGCTAATTTCACGTTTTGGCACAATGTTTTTTATCATTTAGTACAAGGAACTGGACTTGGCATTAACCATTTAGACATATGACTGTATGTGTTATAGATTCTTCCCTGTCAAAGAGGTTCGCAAAAACCTCGGGAAGCTTTCTCTTATGTTTTCACATAGAAATAAAATTCTATTCTATTCTATATGAAAGTGGGTAGAAACCTAAGCAAATAGCCGGACTGTAACAGACTAACAGAGCAAGCTCATGCGTAGAGACCTAACATTTAAATGTAACAATTAGGCAAAGCATCTAGACATAAATCTAATAAGCTCTGCTTTGGGTTCCGACAAAGATCTACCAATCATGCAACAAGCGGCTCCCACCACTCCCAATCCACATTGGAAGAAGTCGTTAACGGTCAATCTAGGCACCTGAGACGTCTAATGGAGCATCCACAATAGCAAACCACTCTCCACTCTCACCAGTAGGCCCAATAGGCGTTGTAGCTCATGACAGTGATACGTTATTGTTCCTGCAACATGCAAAGCTCACCTAGCAAACCCTGCTGCTCGTCCAATGGCAGCACCAATCGCCAGATACCAAGAAAATTAGCAGGAGGATCCCAGTAAGGTATGCTTAATTTTGAAATTCTGTGTCATTTGATTGTTAAAGTACTGCATTGCGCCATGAACTTTCAAAGAAAATACTGTTATGGAATTTTTCATTACGCTGTCTTAGGTATTCAAAGTTACGTGTCTTCCCGTGGCATGATTGAGACTGACGAATCTTTTCCTTATGGTTAGTGACAAAAAAACAAGAAAATATTTAAATTTCACACAATCTCTAAGGTACAGTACTGTCTATTTCAAATGCCAATTTGTTGGTTGTTTGACCATAGTGCCAGTTCCTGTGGCGCAAGTGGGTGACGCTTCCTCTCCTTTTGGTTCTTCCATAAAGTTGCTAGCTCTAGATGAAATACGGGAAGATTTTTTTTTTTGGAATAAGTTGAACTGTTAATTTTAAAGAGGCACATGATGGCGATATTTTTCTGCTGCCATTCTAATGACAGGTTGCGTCTTTTACGTGATTTGAGGAAAATTGTGGATGGATTGTCCCATTGTAGTGACTGCAGTGAAGTGCCATTCCATTTTCCATGTTGAATGATATTAAGTTGTTCGTCTAGACACTAGACAGCAGTGAAATTTTTATTTTGTTTGCAAAACGTAAAATTTCTAACCGCCTGCACAGAATCTTGTACAGTAAACTTCCTTTATTTTCCTACCACAACAGTTTAAGAAACTTCTGTGTCATATACTTTGTTTAATATGTTTAGAAGTCACTGTAAAGCATTGTCAAACATTGTCAAAGATTTATACCGTAAAACACATAATTACCTTCTTGAAAATCTGTGCGGCCACACCCCCTAATCAGAAGAGCATCACCTGTAAATGCCATTTTATGGTCATGGCAAACGTAAGTTACGCACCCTGAAACAAATCAAGAGGTAAGTTGGAATGTAACGCTATAGAAATTTATAAAAGTAGTGCCTGCTGTCACTACCACATCAACATTTTAAAGCAGGGTCAAAATGCCCATAACAATAATTTACACAAAACCAATACGTAATCGGAATGGTTGCTGATATCTGCAGTATCGACACGTTTTTACTGAGGAATAAGGATGTACCAATGTATTAAAATGCTATCCGATACCGATACTGAAAAAAACATTGGCCGGTATTAGATCCCGTTACCGTTAGATTGTGTTCCCACTCAAGAAAATTAAGTGAAACTAGGTTACATTCTTCATGGAGTCAAAAATAATAGTGATGATTTCACAAACAAAACATATTATTTCTGTAGTTCTACAATTTAGCATCCAGAAAGTGAGTGACTATCGCCTCATCTGTCACAAAAACGTAAAGTAAAATTGTGGATTTCCAATGTTTTATCACCTGCTGCCTAAAAAGGTGACTTTCGATGTCTAATGCCAACATGGGGGCATTTCTACTTAGGATATTAGTGACCAACTCCCAGTCACTTTTTAACTGTTAGTTAAAAATGTTTGAAATTTTTATTTTAATGATTTGTTGCCTTTAAATAATATTATGATAGTTGTTAAATTCAGGATTACATTTTAGGAATCAGCAAAAATTTGGTTAGGCAAACAGATCGGTATGCATACATACAAAATTTACCATATACAGTAATGTGTAATGGTATCAAGCTATCCTTCGAAATCGCTATCATCCGACAGAGCATAAAGAAAAAAACAAAGCCTAGGAAAACTGCCCTAATTTCCGCGACATTGCAAAAGCACACTTCAACCAGAAATAGGCTCTATAATAGCATAAAACACATCAGTTTCCGGGTCCGCGGCCCGAACCCTTCTGGGAAAGCTTGCAGCGCTCCCCAAGACATAGCTGAATGTGTCAGGCCCTTCCAAAACTATTTTTCTTGATGCATTACTGTTTGGATCGCCGCGATCGTCGTCATCACTACTTGTTTAGGAAGAAGCGCAGTATCAGAATACAAATTTCTTAAAATCATTGAAAAATGCAACCATCGTAATTTGAATGTTCTGTAACAACGGTAAACAATTTTGGTGACACTCAAACTCAAAGTCAAAAATACCCAACAGTATTTTGCAAATTTTCGATAGGCATTTTCTCCATACAGGTGTAAAATATGGTGCTCCTATCTTCTTCAGGCTTAAATAAACGTGCTTCTTCAGTTATCTACATCGCTGTTGTGCTAGCTGATCGGGGAATATTTGAAAAAACGCGGGTCTCGTAGCCCTCAATGTGCGTTAGGCCGAGCATGCTGTTGTTGCCGTTGTGAACTAGGGCGTGTTTTTCGCTGTTGTGGCAGTGCCACTTTCTAGTCAGGTGTTCACCAAGTTGCCGACTGATTATATATTCAATGGATGGGTTTGACGGTCCTTGCAGGTTCATAAGAGTTCCACCTTCTGACATTTTGTGCTGAATTGCCAGTGGTTCTATTCCCTTCAGATGTCGATCACGTCTGGAGTTAGAGACTATAAGAGTTGACGTTTTATTCCAAGCCATGTGATTATCAATACTCATGCGAGACGAGGAACGGAGTGATAGAAAGGGTTAAACCAGCGGTTCGTAACCTTTTCTACAGTATTCCACCCTATTGGGACTAGCACTCAATGGTGCCTCCCCAGTCCCATTGCTACAGGGTCAAGTTGGGAGGGTCGAGCCTCCCTGGGAATGTTGGGTATGGAGGTTCCTGGGGGGGGGGGGGGGGGGAAGGCAAACTCGTAAAGGGAGCTGGGGGTAGTGCCGAAGCTTTTCCTGCATGGTCCAGCTAAGAAATATGCTTGAATCTGAAACATTCTTCTACAACTTCGGTATGCAATTTTCATAAGAATCCCTTTCATATTTTTCAAAAAATATTTGTTTTTTTGGTTTGACAAACGCCTCACACAGTGGGAGCAGCTACCATATTTTTAAGAAATAGGCGTGAATTTAAAACGTTTCCCTGCAACTTATTTTTTTTTAAGTTCTTCTGAGGGGCCTCACCGTTGCTCCCAGTCTTCCCGAGCGGCCCAATGCGATATTGCATTGCTGGGTAATTTTTTTCTTAAACAAAATGAATGACACTGGTAAGTCTTGAAAATATTTACAATAATGTAATTTACAAAAGGTATAGGCCTGTCATTTGCGAGAACTTTGCGATGCATCGTTAAAAAAATTTCACCACATCTTGCAGCGTCTCACGCCTCCCCTGCAGTTGCTCCTCGCCCCCCTAGGGAGGCACACCTCCCCGGTTGGGAAACGTGGGATTAAACAGCACATGGCAGATACAAGAAATAAAGTAGTGACAAACAGCAACGCATATCATTGCATGAGTACTGATAATCACATGGCTTGGAATAAAACGTCAACTCTTATAGTCTCTAACTCCAGACATGATCGAAATCTGAGGGGAATAGAATCACTGGCAATTCAGCACGAAATTTCAGAAGGTGGAACTCTTATGAACCTGCAGGGACCGTCAAACCCATCCATCCCATCACCTAACTAGAAAGTGGCACTGCCACGACAACGAAAAAACACGGCCTAGTGCACAACGGCAACAACAGCATGCTCGGCCTAACGCACATTGAGGGCTACAAGCCCCGCGTTTTCAAATATTTCTCGATCAGCTAGCTCAACAGCAATGTAGATAACTGAAAAAGCACGTTTATTTAAGCCTGAAGAAGATAGGAGCACTATATTTTACAGCTGTATGAACAAAATGCCTATCGAAAATTTGCCAACCAATGATGAGTATTTTTGGCTTTGCCTTTGTGCGTCACCAAAATTGTTTACCGTAGTTGAAATCATTGGTTTCACGGACTGGGTAATGGATCCAATTCCATCATTTTCAACATCTCAAGAGAATAATTGTACTGTCTGTCGTAGATTTTTTTCTTTGTTAAATAAATGTATGTAGGCCAGCAGCAGAAACTCAACTATTGTATTGGTTCAAATCTGAACCTTGTGAACAGTTGGTACTGGTGGACTCGTAAAATGCTTAGTCTCGATTTCCTGTCTGTTTGAGCATATGGCGAGAATAGGGATGTGCAAAACTTGAAAAATTCGAGTCGACTCGAGTTCCGACTTGGGCTGAAGCTTGACTCGACCTTTCTTACAAAAACTCAAATGTTTCAAGTATTTTGCGTTTATCATATGAAACGTTGCAAAAATCAATAAAACAAAAATAAAAAATAAAATAGAAAAAAAAGTTCGACCATCGGTAAAGTTAGAACAAAAAGGTGGGCCAAACTTTTGACAGAGCACGCTGGTGAACTCACTTTTCTGCATGAAAACTTATACTCAGGCAGACAAACGATTGTAAAGAGTGGCCTGCAACTTGGCAGTTAACAATGATCTTTAATGAAAAGTTTTGAAAAACTCGTAACTGTAAATGAGTAGAATGTAAAGAGTAGCCTACAATTTTATATTGTAACTTGGCAGTTAACACTGAGCTTGAATTAAAAGTTTTGGAAAAAATCTAACTCGACTTGAAACTCGCTTCATTGGCCAGGTACTCGACTCAAATCAACTCGAAGTCAAAGTGCGGAATGGCAGAAATCTATGTTCCATGACAATTTCTGCAAGAAGGCAGGCTTATATGATTTTTTATGAACAGTAATGTAGAAAAATGAAAAAAAAATTCTGTTCTTATATATTTTGTGTCTTGTCATCAACAGTATTAAAACAAAATCAATCAGAGCAGCAATGTACATGGAGTTGCAACGGAGCAAGGAATGGTGTACACAGCACCCTTGGTGTGCTGGTTGGTGGGGACCAGGGGGTCACAGGTAAGAAAATCTAAGACACAAACTCCAAAAACCTTCATTGATGTTGTTGAAAGACCACCCACCCTAGCAGATGGAGTAAAAATATCACCCCACCAATCAGAATAATTTCTCTTTTTCACATTTATGACCCCCGCCTCCAGAGACCCCCCTTTCTGCTGAAATTTTCCATGCCGACCGCCAAGAATAATTTATTGTTCATGTATATGACCTCTTCCCTCCCCCCCTCCTTTTTTCTATCATGTTTGCTAACCACCCAACCCACACTTGGATCACAAGAGTAATAACAATGGGTGCGCCCCATTGAGGGTAATTGAGAATAAAAATTACATAAAGAAAATTGTAAAAGTAAATGTGAAGCGGATTATAAGGAAAAGATTGTAAAAATGATTTTTTTTTTTACCATCCCCACCCCCATCCCCCCAGATAAAGTTCTTTATTTCGGGGTTCTCCCCCCCCCCATCCCCCACCCCAAAGGAAGAAATTTTCCCCAAAACACAAAAATGCACCACCCCACAGAGGGTTTGTGTCTTAGATTTTCATACCTGTGCCCTCCTGATGGGGACTATTGGGGGTAAGTATCGTCAGGGGTTTCTTGGGTGGTTGGTGGTTGCCTTGGGCGGTCCAGAGGTGACCGAGTGTTGCACCCATGGACGAGGCTCAGCAGAGTTTGTTGGTTTCTCAAATGGACTTTGTCATAACCTCTGTTCAGTTGCTGATCAAGCAACTAGGGGTTGCACTTTAACTAAACCAGCTGACCATCGTGGTAATGACGTAAATAATTAGCTACCTACTTTTAACTTTGTACTAAATTGCCTTATATGAAAAAAAATTACCTAAGCTACTATTACGTACTCAGCAAAGTTAAGACTTGCACGTGTGGTTGATTACCTACCGTTTGTGTGACCTGGCGTAGACCGAACCTCTAATGAAATATCACCAACTTTAAAGGTTTCTCCATGTTCCACGTAGACGTCAGCTGCTGCCTTTGTATATTTTGAAATAAGGCTCTTGCATTCAGGCATCCGTTCCTTCAGCAAACCGGAGCCCGTAATGTGGTCTGCATGTACATGTGTGTTTGCTGAAAATGAAAGGCCACTGAGAATTTTGGCACTCTACACCTCAAAAGGCTATTACCAAAAACAGTACGTTGCTTATTGAGCACACACTGTAGTTCATAATATGGATTTGGGAAACAGTCAAGGAAATAAAGTGAATGGCTAATCAGTAACTAACGTGCAATCAATCCAGTCATGGATGAAAATCTATTAGTTAAGTACCGCAGAAGACAATTTTAATATGCGACAATAACCTACTAAACCCTAGGGGTGATTGTAACATCGCAATAAAAACTTTTGCCATTTATCTTTTTATTTTACTTTTTTTCTGAAGTAACAAATTATCGACATACAATACTATTATTTCATTAATTCGATTGCAAAAAACATATTTATGTAAAATATTGCACTCAGCTGGGTTACGTATTTAACCTATTTTTATAACTTTACTATTACAGTATTTTACTTTACTTTTATTTATGTAGGCCAAGCAGCCTGTCACAAGCTTCAGCCAAGGTTTTTTATTTTTTATTACAGTTCCCTACAACTTTAAAATACTGTACACTCATAAAAAATTGATTAAAAAAATCATTGATTTAAATAATTCGATTTTTAAAAGCAGACAGGCTCAATTTACTTTGGTAGGCTACTGCAATTCACAACAAACAACACAAAGTTTTTACGCTTTCACCAGAAGTTCCAACAACCCGCATTGGTCATTGAGCGAATTTGTATGTACTTTAGAATTGCTTCCAAAATGTTACACCTTCCACAGGCTGGACGCGACAGGAATGGGCCGGTTCCTGGAGTGTTTGTTAAGGGAACATTGGTGATTTGCAAGTGTTGGATTGAAATGCACTGAAGTGCTCTTAGTTGTAGCTCGAATAAAGAATTAGATTTAAGAAGCACTTGAGTGTTCTCCAACCGGCCCATCAGAACATGATCAAAATTTTTACTCCCGAACAGTCAACAAAACTAAGCACAAAGTGACCTGCAGTCCTTAAAACATGGATGACAATTAGCAAGAGCAGAGGAAGCCACCATCAACACCAAATGTGACTGGAAGTGGGAAGCAATGAGCAACGAGATTTCAAATGTGCAATGGCATAGTCCTAGTAAGAGAGCACCTGTTCCTGTCTCATCCAGCCTGAGAAAGGTGGAAGATTTTGGAAGCAATTCTAAAAGTATAAATTCGCTCAACGACTAACGTGGGTTGTTAGAACTGTTAGCAAAAGCATATTTGTTGTTTGTTGTAAATGATTTTTTTCCAAAAAATCATGATTTATTGCAATCCTGATAACCATAGATTAAAAAAGAGCTGTGCATTAGGGTTTCAGGCAATTTTAGTTTTCTATTCACCTATACAAACCTGCATAGATGAGTTTCAATCCCAATTCTTGAATGAGTTGGGAATCTCGATCAGCAAGCTCCAACACAGGATCTATGTATATAGCTTCCTTTGATTTGGGATCAGCTAAAAGGTAGGTATATGTGCAACTTTCCCGATCAAACAGCTGAAACAAAATTAAAGGTAGTGTTCAGTCATAAAGTACATGTGTAAAGAAAGCTGTTTTAAAAATGTCATGCTTCCATCTGCGCATCAGCAGTGCTCAAAATATTCCGATGCACAAGCGCAAATTGCACTCCTGATGCAGCTCTTGGTATGCAAAATTGGACGCCGAAGTTGAATTTTTCATAACTTTTGAACCGCACAAGCTATAGACTTGCAGTTTGCGGCATTTTAAACAGCTTGGAATTAGATTTCTAGTGACACCATTCCTTCCAAAGAAGTTAAACTCCATTGTTTTAATACATTTGGTTAAACTATGGAAATAGGTTTTTCAGTTGAATAGTAAAGTTAAGTCAGTGTAAAGCAAAGTGCAACAAAACAGTACATATTAATGAGATGCTGAATGTTAGAATTTTCATTGGCTGTAAAACAGGAGATCACAGTGTTGATTTACATTTGGTTTTTGCACTCCAAAGACTTTTGTTGCACCCCAGTAACACATTTTAGGTGCAAATTTTCACCTGGATCAGAACTTGGAAATTCGACCATTGGGCAATAACAATTTGTATTCGTGATGGCTTCACTTTCCAATATCTGCTTTGAAAGGTTTTAGTAAAAACTACCGTCAATGTGCGCAAATTCTTAGCGTGAGAGACACAGTTCGCCGAGGTGAGACAGCATTGAGATGGTACTTCCCATCAGTGTGGTTTAAAAAAAAAATGAACTGATTGCACTGATGTGATTATCGGTCGAACCCTACGAAAAAAAAACAAGTTAGAGCAAGATACCTGTTCACGAACCCAAATAACTGAACATTTTACACAGGGCAAAATTCCTCTCTACCGCATGCAAACATCCTTCCTCTAACATCTCGCTAGTTTTTTGTTCATAAAAAACACTTGTTGCAGAGACCAGCTGAAAATATTCTACTTCCGGGAATGGTGTAATTCTTGTGAGCTAAACTGTGTCAATAGCCCTCAAGACAAGAACTGAACAAAAAGTTCTCCTGCTATGTATAAAAAAAAAAAAACACCAACTATCATGGGCGTATGCTGAAGGTCCGTAGGTACGGTAAACAGGTCGGCTGCCAGATTCGATCCCTCATCATTTTGGATAGATCAAGCCCCTAAAGACTTGGCAGTGCTTTGCTCACTATCCCCTAGCTCTCGGGAAACAATCACAAAGCTAGCTTTTCGCGCTTGGTTTTACGTTGTGTAGCCCACGCTTATTTCTTGGACACCATACACGAGAGGGTAATAATATTTTAAAAATATTAAGGACTAGCTATGCCCATGGACAGAAGGGCCATTTTTTTTTTTAAAGTTCCATGTGTAGTATGCGTGGGTCTGTTGCGAGATTCGATCCCACGTTCTCTTGGCTGGGAGATCACGCCACTAACGGCCCGACAGTTTTATTAGCTGTGCTCGGGTTTCCAGGAAACTTTACAGCTCCCTTTTTCATTTGGGTTTTGTTTTCTCCGATTATCCCCAAGGCATGCGGCCTGGGAAGCAAGGGTATAGACCTTTTACTAATACTGCTATTTCCCACACGGGTCATTATTTTTTGCCTAACGCGAGAAATTGGTGGGTTAACCGATACGTCGTTCTATCTTAAAATTCGGCAGGATTATAACCGAGTTCATTGTTTTATTGTCATTCTGCTAAAACGTTTTCGGATCCTCTTTTCGCTATACATAACAATGTCAACCTATCAACCTACGAGTATGAAAACAACAAAAGCTGGAGAGCTATTTTCCACAACATGACATGAGCACTGCATGCTTACATGCTACAAGCTTATGACATGCTTACCTGCCTGAATATTAAATTATCTTTTAATCGGGTAGATTCTGTTTGACAACTGCTAGTGCCATACTGCGCCATGTAATTAGATTTGAAAGTGAACAGTGCCTGCCTGGGGGATGTAATTCGGGACGTCCAGGCAGTTCGTAAAAAAGTAGTAGACAGCCGCATTCTGGCACTTCTTGTGTCTATGAAGCTTGTCACTACGTCAAAATCGTCTTAACGGAAAAAAGGAATAAAGAAGCTATCACAACTACACATGCTGACAAATTAACTACAAGCCAAAAGGATTGATTTGTTTATTTAGTTTATCATTTGCTAAGCCAATGCCAAAACACATCGACGACTATTTCCTGGCAATGAGTCATGGTCACGTACTCGTCCGTTACTAGTTAGCTCAAAGTAAAGTCATTCGCCTTTGTAACACTGGATGCTAGTTCATAAAATACCTAAAGCCTACCTGTCCTACAACAGAGAACCGTAACTAAATATACTGTAAATTTCGTAGCAAATTATTAATTAGCTTTTAACACCATATCAAATATACGAATTTGGTACTACGTAACGCTAAGTAGGTAGTACTTGCTTGGTCACACGCAGCGACCTTGTATCATATACCGTACGTTTCTATTCCATTGAGCGATAAGCGATACATGCGTAGGGTGTAAAGTCGGCGTCAGTATTCCGTATTTGTCAGTTCGACAATTACCTTTATGTTTACAACGTTTGACATTAATCATACACCATACCATTCGTTTCTTTCCCATCTAGCAATTTCGCGAAACGAAAGTATGGTTCGCGATCAACCTCAAACTGTTAGTAAATAAACGGAATTGTGGTTGTACGTGTTGCGTAATATAAACGTTGACTTTACACCATACTCATGTTTCGCTAAATTGCTCAATGGAAAAGAAACGCACGGATACTCTCTGTTTGCTAAACCGCTTCTAAGAAAAGAAACGCACGGATATGCAGCAATGACGTCACCAACTCTCATCTTGGCAAAAGTCTGGTGTGTCTGGTTTTATTAACTTTTGATCTTGGTAATCTCTTAAACATTTTTTCTCGTTTTGTTGTAATAATGGGTATTCTAACGTTCGTAAAGATTGCGATATCCGCTATTTCATTAATTTTGTTTAAAAAAAACTACCGCTAGCTTCAAGCTACTGCTAGCCATTTTTACCGCCATGTTTATCCAGTGGCCCTTGCAGCCAGCCCAATTAATAGCTCTATGATGGTGATAATGGCTCTCCCTTTTGCAACAGGGTGCAGGCCAAAGCTGCCTAGCCCACCTACACGAAAACACCCAAACCCTGCCAGCACCCTGCTCCCCTACGGCTCCACCACCTCAACAGCAGCCTCTTTCGCATCTTCACTGCTGCCCCCTCTTCCCTCCAGTCCAGCAGCCTTCTGATGGCCTGCTCTCCCTCTCTCCCCACATTCCTCCTTTTCCCTAAGATCCACAACCAACAATGACATGCTCCACCGTATCTTCCGTCTCCCCACAGATGCTATATCATATGTGACTTCTTCATCCTCTACCCTAGCTTTCCTGTCCATCACCCGAGTGTCCAAAACCCCAGCCCTCATCTTAAAAAGTGGCGCACAACCCCAGTCCCCCTCATACTGCCAGGCTTCCCTTTCTGGCCCCTTTCCCCGGATAGTCAGCGGACTCATTTACGTTTCGAACGGTGTTTATTCCAGGTTTTGCATGAGAACGACATGGTTCGTGCCATCATGGCGTGACTTCTCCTCTCGACTGCTTCGCTCGGAGTGTGGCGTGTGCGCATGCGCGTGAGCAGGAGCAGTTCCGAATCGAAAGGGCGGTTGGGCAGGGGGTATGAGAGCATCCTCACACGCTCCCCCCACTCCAAAAATGGTCATGGGTGGCCGAACAAGCCGAATACAAGAGAAAAAGATACATGTATGATAACAGTTGAACTTTCTAACATTTCCCGTTTTTTTAACATTTCATTAATTCCAAAATTTCAACTATCCTAAGTTAACTGTGCAAACATCTTTACTCATCAAAATAGCTTCTAGGCCTTTACAATCAACGTTTCTTCAATCACTTTAAGTTCGGTCATGTTTAAGCAGTTACACAGAGAATCATTTTTAACTTTTCCCAATAGACAATTAGTTGACTTGGGTTCGAACCAATGAGACAAATTTAAGAAAAAGTTCCACTCTTACCTTAAGGTGGGATTCTTAACCTACAGAGACTAACACAGTCAGGCACTGTCCGTCACACAAAATTTGAGTTTGCAATTAACACCACATCACTTACATTTGTCCTTAGCATCGGTGGCTGAAGTGTCCTTCGTTTCATTGCGTTTAGGCCGTCGAGGTTTCACTTCGGGCACCAATGTGGTGGTGGTGGCTGCTCGGGAAAAGCTGGAATCGGACGTTTTCCTTTGCCGAAATGTAGTGGTGGCGTATGAGGTGGCCTGTGTACTGTTGTTTCAGCGATTTCTTACCGAAATCTGGGATGTGACTCCTGCGTCACGTCTTTAACTGCCATCAACATGCAGTATGTGCACTCTCCGTCATAATCTTACGGTAGGGCACGTAAGATTCACTGATGAAACCACCGCCGTAATAGTTTTTATCAAGCCTAGCAGAAGCGATGCTTTGGGATGACGTGCAGTGCCATCATCACGGTACAATTTTGCTGACAACATGGTGTGATGATACTCTCTTTGTTGTTCCTTCTCTTGACGCTTTAAATTTGCATGACGTGTGATGAATTATAGTTGCACCACAGCTGCCGTAGGTTACTTTCACTATTGGGGCTTTAGGCATTGGTCC
The DNA here is from genome assembly GCA_023313725.1 of Lithobius niger. Taxonomy (NCBI): domain Eukaryota; kingdom Metazoa; phylum Arthropoda; class Chilopoda; order Lithobiomorpha; family Lithobiidae; genus Lithobius; species Lithobius niger. Next base: position 2,289 of record JAHWFP010265636.1, on the reverse strand, counting down.
TTCGAATGTCACAAATTTCATCACTGCGTTACTTGACTTTGTTGGCAACGACTTAGGTTTAATTTCCCAGTCGTGTAGAACAGCCACAGTGTCACGTAACAGCAGGCCTTCTCTCGCTCTCTTTGCACTTTTTTTCCCACTGCTCTTTATGTAATTTTGCACATTTCTCTTGCTCAGCTCGCTCTGCACATTTCTGCGTGTAGGTCCCAATTCTGTTTTCTTCGAAAATACTTGGTCTTAAAGGCACAAACTATTCAGATTTACTCATGTATTGTCCGTTACAAGCAACCATGAAGACTTGTCTTGAGCGCATCATAGCCGGCGATATAACAGTCATCTGCAGTCGGTCCAAATGGTTGTAATTTTCCAAAAGTACACTGGGAAAGTTCATTGCCGTCGCCGTTTTCTGTTCGGGTGCCATCTTCTTGCCAGGTTTCCCTTCCCAGTCCCTTGCCAGATTTCCAAATAGCCAGCGGACTCATTACGTTTCGAACGGTGTTTATTCCACGTTTTGCATGAGAACGACATTGTTTGTGCCAACATGGTGTGACTTCTCTCTACTGCTTCGCTCAGAGTGTGGCGTGCGCACATTCATGCAAGCAGGCCTGAATCAGAAGGGTGGTTGGGGAGGGGGTGTGAGAGCATCCTCACAATACCAACTCTCTCGTCTCAATCAGCTCTTTCTTTTCAGTACCTCTCTGTCGACAGCTTTTCTCTCATATCACTCTTCCACCATCCACTTCGACATCCTTAATACCCCTCCTTCAACCCCCCGCTCCCGTCCACTCTCCAGACCACTTCACAAACTTTCCCACCAGTCTCCTCGTCCTATCCACCCACCTGGCACAATGCTTCCGCGTCACAAAGTCGTACACCCTCCTCACAATCATCATCTCCTCCAGCCCATACACCCTCCTGTCCAACCAAATCTTTGCCACCACCTCCCTTGCTTCAAAGGATGACCACCGACATTTCTCCTTTCACTACCTCTCCGGCCATAAATCTATTAATCCCTAGCACCCATCTATCCAATTCCTGTTGGAACCTCTCAAGTAGATTCTACTCATCCCCAACATACACCAAACCTCCCTCCCTCAAACATCACCATCCCCTTCCAGAGACTCCTCCCAATCTCATACTAATTGTACTCCTCATTGCCAACTTCTTAATCATTCCCTTAACCTTTCCCTCCTTTTCTCTCACATTCTTCCCATCAACTCCAGAAAGTCAGGTTTTGCACAAAGCCTCACCCACATTCCCGTATCCCTTCACCCTTTTGATCCACTTACTCCCCTACCTGAGCCTCTCGTTCTCCCCTTTCCGTTTACCCTTCTGCTCATTTCCCAAATAACATAGTATACATTTAGAGAGAGAGATTGAAATCTTTTGACCCCATCCGTTGTCCCTACCTCCAGTATTGCTGTCTTCAGAAAAGGTTTTAAGGAGCTCAGGAGTGATGCTCTTTGCTCTCACTCTGGTCAATGTGTTGCTCTAATGTTTTACCTTTTCTTTGTTTTATAGTGTACCCTTTTGGTTAGCTCTTTTTTTTTTTTTTTTACTTTGAATGGCCTTCTCAATGCTTTTCTTGCGTTGGGCAAAATGGTGAATAAATAAATAAATAATAATATGGCGTTATTGTTGCTGCTGTAGAGAATTCAAATTCTGCCTCCGGCTGTAAACCAAGCCGCGATGGGCTCGTGAGGGTAACTGGGGGGACTGGAGGCTAACACTGCATACGAATCGCAAATCAAGGTTAATTAAATAGATATATTCTTTTACAAGGTTGTTCCGTCCCGACCTCATTAACGCGCCCCGCCTATCATGACGTTGCTCGTGACGTCACTGTACTGCCAGCTGATCGCGGAGACGGCCAACAACACAGGCGACAGGCTTAAACATTGGACGATGTATCTCGCTAACAACGTTTATGAGAGAAAATAATTTTTCTTAGCATTATTTTTGAACGTTACGAGTATAGTACAGATAACAGTGAATGTGAAAAGGAAAAAAATGAGCTTTTGAATTAATAAATTGTGCCAACAAAGCAGCAGATCGTGTGCTTGTTTTCCACTATTTTGGAAATACTGTAGTCGGCCGAAATTCATTCATGAATTTGTCATTGCATTATTCCGGAACGGACCAAGGCTATTATAATATTATGGTATCTGTAAACGGAAAACGAGCGCTATAACAATTGTATAGTATGAAACAACTGCCAACGACCGTAAAATTTCTGTTATGCTGCAGTCATGGTCATGCATTATTGCACCACAGATTTTAGGCCTAGAT
>JAHWFP010265631.1:0-17265 GCA_023313725.1 Lithobius niger | reverse complement strand
GTTTGTACAGGCGACACGACACGACACGATGGCGACATGACGCGACACGACTCGACACGATGACGACACGATGGCGACACGATGACGACACGATGGCGACACGACACGACACGATGGCGACACGACCCGACACTTTTGACGCGAGGGTGTGTCCCATTCAACCTACAGTCCGGCGACAGACGCATACATCTTGGTCTCAATTCCATGACCTACACCTTTTCCCGGTGATTTACGGCTGGGAAGAGAAAAACCATTCACTAGTGTTTTCGTTCCTATTACCTACTCCTTTCCTCGGAGATTTACGGCAGGGACGATATAGCTATTTACCAGCGTTCTCGTTCCTACGACCTACACCTTTTCTCGGTGATTTACGGCTGGGAAGAGATAGCTATTTACTAGTGCTATCGTTCCTATAACCTACTCCTTTTCTCGGAGATTTACGGCAGGAACGATACAGGTGGTTTTTTTTTTTTTTTTTTAAATGGTACTCTTTTAAAAATTAAACGCTCACGCTCTTATGGTGTTTGACGCCATAACCAACTCATTATGTCCAGTAGTTTCGTAAATTTGTCCTCACTGGACTTTACTACTCCTACAGTTTTGCGTGATTTTTCGCTGAAGTGCTCATACGAACCGCTATTTCCCACACCGGGAGCGGCCATTTGAGTACTGTCATTTCCTGACCCGCGATTTTCCTTTCTTCGCCGAGCTCTTCACTACAGCCGCCGGACTTGATCCAGACGCAGTCTTAACCTCTCCGACACGTGGCGCCTCCTGACGGCCGGCGCCTGCATAGCTAGCGACTGCATCGCAGACACGACTTGATGTCACAACAGACACCTCGGTTCCTAATATCCAATGATTTTCTTCTTCTTTGGCTAACAATGGTTGCAACAAGTGAAGCATATTAGCCATTAGGGCGCCGACTTTTTTTTTTTTTTTTAATTCGTTGCTCCACACAAGCGGCTTTCGCATCAAAAATTACGTTGGCTGTGGTCTGCATCAACGCCAGCAACTCTTCAATTGAGAACGGCACCTGTCCTACTCCATCCTCAAACAACTTTGCATCATCCCACACCACCACACTTTCGTGAACTTCAGCAAAGTCATTTTCGTTTGTTGACGCCATCTTATTTTCTCCCTCCGGTTGACAAGCTGCAGCCGTTTCATCATCAACCAAACCTGCCGTTGCTGCCCTGGCCCTTTGATCTGCTTTCTGATCCGATATCTTCCATGTATGCAAAATGTCCTTCATAGTTGAACGATGATGCAAATCGCACAGTTCACATACTTTGGTGACGAAGTTTCAGGGCTTGCACTCACGGCAAAGAGGGTGAAAATCTCTTGACTGTTTCTTGCAGCTACACGCATCAAATTTCTTCGAATTGAGTCTCCCACGTAATAGATCGTTTGATTCTTCTATCGTGGTCATAATTCTGCCCAGAAAAGTTGATAACTTTGCTTCCAAACAAGAAAACAAAGGCAGCGATGCCAAACACGTCCTACCCTAACAACGTGCTCAAAATGTGATGAGGGGAACAAACAAGATGGCGGCCTCCTAGTTAGGAGTAGCAGCGCCCCTGGCGGGAGAGGAGAGAAAGTTTGGATACAAGCTAAAAAAAGGGAGTTTTTTAGTTGATAAATGAGCAGTGATAGCGTAAAATGATGATTTTAAGCATAATTACTGAAGTAAGTATTTGCAGGTAGTAAGAAACAGTCTGTCTAGAGATCTCTATGGGTGAAAGCAGCTTGATCAACTACCAATGAATTTAAGTGCAATGCATGCATTCATGCTTTTTAGACGTTGGCGATTACGGTGCGGTCTTTTTTGCGAAGAAGCAGCTGCAATTATCGGATTCATTTGCGTTTAATGAGTGATTCAATGTCAGTTCTGATTTACGAAATTGACATTTAGAGAGACACTATTTAATTGTAATGCATGCAGACAAGCTTATATATAGACATTACCTAATGAGGTGCAACTCTTCTTTCGAATAGAAAGCTGTAGTTATTTGGTTTCATTTGAGTTTCATGAATGACCAGACTGTCGGATCTGATTTAATGTGATCTACATAGTAGTAGGAAACCATTGAAATATAAAACCATTCAAATATAACATATGCAGATGTGCTTTTTATTTTCTACAAATTTTTTTGGGGGTAGGGGGAAATGCTACATGTCGGTACGAGAAAACCACGTGCCACAACATCAACTCTGAGCATACACTTCATTTGTAAGGTTTATCATTACGTAGTTTGATGCTTCCTCGAATAAGATAGCGCTTCAGATATTACTGGAATTTTCCATACGTTTTGACACGACCTTCACGGAGATTGCACTTTAGCGACAGCTCAAACTGCAGTATCGAAATAATTACTCTTTGTGTGCCTACCATCAGTAAATATTGAGAAAAACACAGGTTCAGTACTTTTATGGGAGTCAACTGCTTGTGAACAGATTACCTGTACATAGCCAATTGCTTAAATTTACAACACCTGTAAATAACCAGTGGCTTGCAGGTACTGTACTACTGAATAATCAGTAGCCTAGCTTACAAGTACAGTACCGGTAAATAGTCAATTCCTTACAGGTACATTACCTGTAAACAGCCAATTGTTTGCAGATACCATACCTGTAAATAGCCACTCACAATAATTTAAACACAAGTGAGATAACAATCATCTGAATTTATGAATTATCACAGCTTTCATGGTTCCTAAGACCATACTGATGACAAGTTTGACTGGATCAGCATCAATGATCGCTTTAATAACACCATTTGGAAACACAATACAATCCCCGACACTTACGCACAAATTCATTACCTTCAATTCTGCATTCCTCAGTTCTTGAAGCGCCTTGGCATTCTTATCAACAGCAGCTTCAATCTGAGGAGAAAAAATAATAGTAAAATAATCGTCATTCATCTTACTGTGAAACACTACAACGATTGAAAAATAATAATAGTGTAGTTAGCCTGACTAAATACTGTGGTCACTTGACCCACCGCAGCAACTTGACATCAACGCAGTGCAAAAAATGACGGAGGGAAAAATAAAGTGGCACAGATGGAAACCACAATTGTTGCGAGGGTTCCCTTGGAATAGAACTCAACAGCATTGCAGACTAGAGAGCATGGGCTGAAAGTGGCTATGGTGTATGTTGTTAGATATATGTTCCATCAGGAACTATATGTTACACATCCTACATGTGCCTACTGGGATGTGGGTAGGGTTAGCTTTCAATCACGTTATCTTAATCCCAGGATCTTGTCAGTTTTTAGTCCCAAAACTCCCGGGATTGAGAGCTGCCTAAATCCCGGCATTTTGGGGATTGAAAATGGCCTAACTTCAGGTATAAATACGTCATAAAGTAATGTTTAATTCAAAAATTTTACCTAATCTTGCATTAGTCAGACTCCGTATTACAAGAAAAACTATTATCCTGTACGTTTTGTACTTTTGAATTGCAGTCTTAACTTCGTTACCGCTATTACTGTGAAACTCATTTTGAACTATAAAAAAGTCAATTTCTTTCATTTTTGCTCATTTACAATATGAAGACATTAACAGTCTTTCAACACAGTCTGCGAGTTGAAAATAGAATAAAGAGCAAGAATGTGTTTAGAGTAAACAAAACTTTAGGAGGCCTGATAAAGACAGTAGAAAGTCTGTCTTCGTTGTGAAAGTGAGCACAAATGGAAGAAGTTGAGTTTTTGCAGTCGTAACATTTTGCTAAACAAACTGCATTTTGGACGTTGTGTAAGTTTTAGTTTCATAACGCAAATTCTTGTATATTGAACTTGAATATTTTTTTTTTAATCCCCCTTCAAACTAATCCGGAAATCCCAAGATTAAAATTTCCTTTCGGGACTAAAAATCCCTTATATAGGAGTATCTATGTATTCTACAGCTTGTTACACGATAAACTGGACAGAAGCTCCGGGTCTTGTTGCGTGTATCGCCACGAATCCCAGAATCACTACATCGCCAGAATCTTTTTTCATCAAGGCAATACAAGTAGGGGTTGGAAACCAGCATTTTCAAGAACTGGCCTGGAAGCGGGAGGCAACACCCGCAATTTCTATTCGCCAACCTTGGTTTGCAGACGGATTTGCTACTCTCTACAAGCTCATTTAAAGGGCAATTACATCCATTTTGACGTGCATGTTTGACTTTTGGATCACTTACACAACAACTAAACACAAGTATTGCGGTAAGAATACGTAACGAACGTCCGATATAACAATTTAATTACTGCATCACCAAAACATGACACGGAGGTCGCCAATGTTTTGCTGGAACGCGCAGAAATTAATGCCAACAGAAGGATCTCTTCGATTTCGACACAAAGCCGATTGAGATAGCTGTATTGACTATGAGGAGCTCAAGCTTCTGACGGCCTTACTGGCCACTACACTGCAGGCCAGCTAAGGCCGTCGGACGCTTGAGCTCCTCACAGTCAATACAGCTATCTCAATCACCTACGTGTCGAAATCGAAAAGTGACATCTGTCGGCATTAATTTCTGAGCATTCCAGCAAAACAATGGCAGTCTCCGTGTCGTGTTTTAGTGATGCAGTAATTAAATTGTTATATCGAACATAAGTAACGTATTCTTACCGTAATTCTTGTGTTTAGTTATTGTGTAAGTGATCCAAAAGTCAAACATGCATGTCAAAATGGATGTAATTGCCCTTTAAGACTGTCGCTTGCCAGTTTCGGTCTGCCTGGGCCATTCACAGCACAACTGACGTTTTCACATGCATTTATTAGGAAAAACCACACGCAAATAAACGCGTTGTAACTCATTTTCACACTGTTTGCACAAGGCCGACTGGGAGAGAAGCAGCAGGTTTTCTCTTCCTGGCAACAAGCAAGTTAATTTAACATCGCCAATATCCTATTTTACCAAAGGCATGCGAAGAGGCTTTAAATCCTGGGACGCGCGAGAGATGGTGTAGAGTCGGGAGGCAAAACACGTAATTTCTGGTCCCGTAGGCCTTGGCTCCCGAAACAAAATGCCTTATTCATTTTAAGTTCATTTAAACGCCAGTTCTTGCGAACTGACACATGCTTGGATTATTTGCAGCACAAGGAATATTTTTCCCACACATTTACAAGGTAGCATCCTAGCCTAAAAGTGTGACTGTGTTTTTCCTCGAGTTTTCCAGGTTTTTTTGTGAAAAATCGGAGAATTCGCAGAGTTTTCCCCGAGTTTCAAATGTAGTTTAAATGCCGTGGGTTTTCCAGGTTGGTGGGAACCCTGCGTTCTTCATGGTTCTCCTGGTATAGCCAACATACTACAATTTTAAACAAAAAGTTTCTGCAAAAGTAATAACAGTCACTCGTTCGACAACTGGCTGCACGGAGTTACAACTCAGAATGAATGGTGGTACACGGGCAAAATTATTTTATTTTGTTATGCTGTTGTAGCTCCATTAATAACAAAAGAAACACAAAGCCTTAACTGATGGGTCACAAACTTCTGGGCCTAAACTACCCATGGTATGATGACAGTCATGGGCAAAGCCGCACATATCAACTATTAACCTAGGTATATATTTTAAACTCGGGATTTCCACACATCATCACCAACAATTTCGTATACCTTTCCCGGCTTTCTAAGAAGTGTTTTCCACTTATCCATAATTTATCTAAGTGGTCTTTTAAACATGCTGGCTTCGAATATATCAACTGTAGGCTGCGTGTAATAGCTGTTGTTATATTCAGCCAAACATCTGAAAATGTTGCAAACGCTATTTTCTCGAGGCATATTGCTTAAAAATTTGGAAAAGGAGAATATTTTCATTAGCTGTGTGATGTCAACACGATTGCAAGTTTTGCTAACATTCATTGTGACGCTCAACAAATCTTCGTAAAAATACGACAATTTCTTTCGTACATTTCTTTCGTAATTACTGTCGTATTTTCACGAAGATTTGGTTGAGCGTCACGAAGAATGTTCGTCCATTTCGAAAAAACTAAAGTATGTACACTTTTCCTCGATGTTTTCGAAAAACAATTACAAGGGGCAGCAGATAAGCAGAGTTACTGCATTTTCCTTTCTCGTTCTGTATAGCGACCCCAAGCGCCAATTGTGGAACGACTGGTTGTAACTATTGTCTGGGATATATCATGTAAAATATGTTGCATAAGCTTTAATCCAACACACAGGTGCAAAAACGATTAGTCCAGACACGCCGCAACTCCCTGCAGACAACCTTGTGACAAGGGAGAATATGAAGCAATATTACAGTATGTCCACTTTCACGTTGTACGTATACATAAGTTTCAACAAATGTACATAAGATATCACTGAATTGTCTTTATACTTACTGCTTATCTTTACACTTACTGCTTTCCTCGTTTTATGTTGAGTTTCAATTAAAATTCTAAGAGGCTTGACTAGTTCTTCAACTAAGGAAAATGCCAAATTCCTAAAACGAAACAAATGATAAAAAAAATTAAATACCTCCTTAGCCACAGACCACACCCTTGGTAAATATAATCTTTCAAAAAGACAGGAAGCATATTACCATACGCCACGTAACGCACTGTATGATGATCTTAATGTATTCTGGCTTGCATTTGAGACAATAAGGAACAGTATTATGTTAATTTGATTTATAGCTTGAAGACATCATCTGCATGCTAAGTCTCCGCTAGAACAGTCCATTACCCATGCGATGGTAAACAAAAGCTTACGATACGTTAATTAATATGTTCAAAGACACTGTGGCAAAATCCTAGCGGAATGAGTTGACTGAAGATATTTGCGTAAGCTCTTCCATGCTCACACTTTGCATAATTATAAATAATACCAAGTAAAAAAATGTTAAGTTTAAATGTGAGGAAACGTTTGAGATATGGAGGATGGGGACGCGGAGGACATTTACTGCAGAAATTCAAATCTCTTTTTACAGAAGTTGCTGTAATTATGCAGTGGGCTGCTGAATTTAATTTAGGATTCCAAAAATGTTTGCCACTTTTTTTTTGTCGGCCACATCGAACACCTGGCTTTATGGCCTGGAATGGTCAACAAATATTTCACTTGTCCTCTTAATGTCAAAGGTGGTTTACATTTTAGGGAAGATTATTAGACACAAATGCTTACGATTATAGAGCTGTTGGATGGAAAGACGGCACAGTTTATTTATCCACCCAAAATTAACACTGGTAGAAAAATCTGCCAAGTTTCCAAAAACGGTCGGCCTTAGAAGGTAGTGATATCATTCCACCAGGAAAAGGCCGCCAAGGTCAATCCTATTAGCCAAGATAATCGCACTGACTAATAGTTCGAAAGTTAAATGAAAACTTGAAGATTGCTACTGGCAGTATTATTGGGTGCGATTAACTTTGCTAATAGGAATGACCTTGGCGGCCTTTCCTTGGTTGAATGATATCACTATCTTCAAAGGCCGACCGTTTTTGGAAACTTGACGGGTTTTTCTACCAGTTTGGGTTTTGGGTGAATATCACAATTTCATAGGACTGTGAACGTAAATAAGGTTACACTGTCTTATGTTCATCTGTACCTTTAATCTAGAGGAATTTTATTTCTAAAATTTTCACATTTTAATTTTCAAATGTACCATTGCCAATTAGCCATTAGATTAGCCAAATTGCCGTGGCTTAGTTTATTGTATGACCACTCTTCACATACTTAAGTTGCTTCAATCCCATTTTTGCACACACTGGCTAACAATCACTGATTTCGTTCGCTTTGCTCACTCAATCACCGCATTCCCTTCAGTTGTTTTGTTTATCCTGCACCTTCCCCTTAACTTTTCAAGATTTTGTTGACATTTAGTCATGCAGAAACCCCCGAAGCTCGCTGTTACTAAAACAGCAGAACGCGAAGCATTTATTTTTGAGTTATTAACAAAAACCCTGTTAGCTCGTGGATGCTCGTATTGTTGCGTAACTGTAACGTGCATTATTTTATTCTTACGCAATCCACGGCAACGGTAATGTGTCCTTATTTTGTCCTTCGTTACAGATCAGTTTTTAGTTCGTTCAGGCTTTTACAATAAATCTAAAGACCAATGCTGATTGTTCAAGACATTGTTGCTTGAAATCTTTGGTTGCAACTTGGAAAAGAAACGAAATTTAAATTCGTTGGTGGCAAATTTCAAAAACCTCCCACGCATTTGTCCTGATCCCTACAACCCCCAAACCAACAAAAGGAACATGCTCAGATCACCATGCATCCTTGTGCCAAAATTCATCTACGTAGGCCTTCTCAATTTTGCGCTAGGCATGAGCAAAACGTCTATGGGATTTAACATGGGAAAAATCTTATTATCTAGCTAGACAGTCACATAAAAACAACGTTATTGATGCGTAATTTTCTCTATGACTGGTGGACACTCATCCTTTAAATTTTAGTTTTTCTTAATCTCTGACTCTTCTCCTTACATTTTCCACACTTTGAAACATTTCTGTCGCATTGGGATTTATCCTCAACATACCAAAATAAGCTTTCAGTTGCTTACAGTTAACAGACACATGTCTGCTAGTGAGCCGCCTTTTTATCATTAGCAATCAATTTTTTAACAATAGGATGTCTACAATGGGATGATCTACTGTTACTTGGCGGCGACACACTAGCATGTGTCTAGATTGGCAAAAAATGAAACAAAGGCGAAACGAATACGGTTTCAGCAAGCGAAATAGCAGAAACTTCTGCGTGTGTGGAGCTCCATTCTACTCAATGGTTGACACCCAGGCCTAGGACAATTTCTACCAATTGATCATTTAATATCAAAAACAAAATGAAAAATCGGGTTAACAAAGCAGACTGGTAAAAATACTAGAAGTCCGATACCGATAATGACTATCATTATTATCATTATTATTATTTCTATTATTGTATTTAGAACATGAATATGTATTTGTAAATAACTTTACTTAGGATTGTAGGGTTTTCTTGTATTTTCATTTTTTTTATGTATTTATAGTGTTTTTTTTTTCAAATTTTAATATAAACTGGTTTTTTTTATTAATTTTTTCTAAACAAGCTTTTTAATATAGATTCATTGTAAATGCTGTATTTCTAAATGACTTGTGAGAGATAACAATAACTTTTAATTGTACATACATTCAATTTTTAAAATCTATATAATAATGTCGGAGGCCGGCTAAAAGGAAGACTAAAAGGAAAACCACTTCTCCCCTCCTCGCGCCCGCATTGAAAATGCACTCTCCCATTCTACCTGCAGCCAAACAGGAGCCGGGCACGAGTGGTCGATCAATCTGACAAGTCGTCGGGAAGAGTGCCGGGAAAATGTCCTGGGAAATGTGACCGGCCCCGTGATAGCACAGGCTTCCTCTAGTTAGTTATATTAAGGCTACCTATTTTGTAATCAGTGTACAAATTATCCCTTCGAATTTCCCACGAAAAACTTCGTTGAAGTTCGTACTGTGGAACACGACGAAATTCCGAAAATGTCAGTTCACAAATTAAACACGCACATTTCCACAAATTAGACACTTACTACTAGGTCTAGCAAATTTCGAAAACAGCAACTGTAAACATCGTAGAAGCAAGATGTGATCAGGGACTAAAGCAACCTTTAAAAGCCTCATGAAGACAACAGTTAGTTGTTGAAAATTTGCTGGACATGGTAGTTAAATGTTTAGTTTGTGGAAATGTGCGTGTTTACTTTGTGAATTGACATTTTTTGAATCTTTGAACTTCGTGTATCATACCGATTAAACGTATTACCTTGGCAATATATTGTACGAAATAACAGCCAAGCAAACTTTCGGTTTACCAGCTAATTTAGGAATGAAACAACAATGCTAATGAACAATTTTTAGTTTTTTGCCTTCTAAGCAGTAGTTTCAGCTTTTTAGTTTTCTGAAGCCAAGCTTTCTGTGCCTTTGTTAGTAAATTTCTTGTTCTAAGTTCGAACTTATTTTTGTTTTTTTTTACTAACGAACGAACGACGCAGATCCAGGTTCAAAAAAATCGGTCAATTTCTTTTGCAAAATTATCAACAAAAAAAAAACGTTTTACCGATACTGGTGCTGACATTGAAGCCCTGATGCCGACTGCTCGTTAAATCCCATCGTGATGATTATCTATTTGTCGTGAAAAGCTTGTTTAAATTGTGTAAAATAGACCATAAAGACAGATCGCAACGAATCCTTTTGCAAAATCGTTTAAAATAGGCTTGATACATAGAAGTTCTCACCACTTTGTCTTGTGATGCTTATAGCACACAAGCTAAGAAATTATCGATAATTTTTTCAAACAGAGTTAGTTGTTTTGGCCCCTACAAAAGCACGAGTGCCATTTAGGCAGATATTAATTCTATGAGAGAAATTATCTTCAGAGTAGCCTACTCTTTATAAACGAATAGAAGCTTTATCATGGTTGCTGCATGATTTGCGACACGTTTGTTATTTCTTTGATTCTATATTGCCCTACCAAAAACAGCAAGTTGTTTTGTGGAATGGAATGTCGTTACACCCAGTTAGCCCACACGCCCTCGTCCCTTCCCAGTATGGTGATTCAGTGTTGCTCACTCACGTCCATCAGGTCTTTTCTTCCTTTATAACTTCATTTTTTTGTGTGGTTGTAATCCTCCTCATTCACCAGATACCGTACATAACTGGAATGAAAGAGGGTCTGTCTTTCTCATTCAATGTTATTTGCAGGCTCGCTAACTTTAAAAAAAAAGTAAAGTTGTCAGCACCATGTTATGTTAAAAGCAGCTGTAGGCTACTCAGCCGTTTTGCAGTGATGCAAATTGACGGTTTGAGTTGGTGTTTTTCTTGAGTGGTAAAGTTGAAGCAACTTAATGTTGAAGTGGTAAAATTTTGAACTTGCTGACTATGTGACACCCCCTACTCAAACGTATTAGATTCATTCCTGTTAGTTCCGTCTAAGTTTATAGAGGGCGCCACGAGTTTTATGTGGGAATCTCCACTCAGTTCTCAGCCTTAAATTAAACTAAACGAAACTAGCTTATTTAGTTTAGCTTAGTTGTAATTTAGTTTACTTTACATTTGGGCTGAAAAATGAGCAAAAATTACCAGATGGAATGCGTTGCGCCCTCTAAAAACTCGGATGGAACTAATAGGAATGAATGTAACACGATTCAATAGAGGATTAGAGTTACAAATTCTTCTCCCCAACCCTATAAATTCTTGCTATTATGAAACAGAAGAAAGGAGAGTGTTTAACAAGAGAGTAAGGGGGAGTAAGAGTACCCAATCAGTCCCACCTACGGGCCTTTTTTTTATTATTATAATATTATGTCCGGGTTCGTACGGGTCCTTCAAAACCTACAAATGTACTGAAAAATAAAAATTAAATGCAAGGCCTGGAAAAGTCATTAAAATTTCGAAAAATCCCTTAAGTCCTGTAATTTTCCATAACAGAAGATCACGTTTATGTTTTCTGTGTGAGACATAAGTGTACAATGTAGCCTGAATCTTTATATATAATTAAACAAGATCCGCAACGCAGTCATCTGCATCTGCAGCGCAGCGCAGCAGCAGCAGCAGCAAGCAGGACATACGATGCCATCTTCGCCATCTACCGATGGAACGGCAAATTATAAGAGTAGCAGCCAAGGCCCGCTGAGGTAATAGCTGCGCCTGGAACGCAACGGCCAGCAGCACGAACATACAATGCCATCTACCGACCGAACGGCAAATTAAATGAGGGGGGGGGCGAGACGGAGGGGAGGGGAGCGAGACGACGCGGAATGAGCGAAGCGAGCGACTCCGCTAGTTTAAATATAAAAAATAACGAAAAACAACTAATTGTAACGCCAGTGGTAGTGCGTTTCACCGGTGTCATTCATTAATGGAACAAAATCTGTCTCATGTCGTCATAGTGTTGACAAGGTTTCACATTTAACCAATTTATCTTTTAATTGTCTTATTTTCTCGTAATTACTAATTTCTGACCCTTGAATTTTCATTGACCAGCCCTTGAACAAATTTGAAAAGTCAGTAGTCAGTACATGGTAGTCAGCTGAAATCAACAATCTTCACACACTTTTATCACATTGATACAGTTTGTGCACTTGATTGAAATACAACTGTATCTTATCAGGCCACAAAGACTGCCCATTTTCAACCATTTGCAAGCTGTTTCGCCGCATAGGTATTTATCCTCACCATCATGAAATATACTCAGCTTTAGTTTAGAAGCTAGTGGCCATGGAACAACGATGCAGGAAATGAACAATGCCTTTCTTACAATGAAGTGTGACAATTGAACTTGAAGGGCAGACCAGTAGCATGGTCCCTGATTATAGACAAGTACAAACCCTGATACATAATCATGTAAGTCGCGGGATTAAAACAAGCATTCACTTGGTTTGGAGACGCGAACTGACCACTGTTTGGGTTTGCGCGCTTTGATCTGGTCCCCCGGGAACCTCTCACAAATGGTTAATTACCGTAATAGTTAATAGTTAATTAAATAGCCTCCACCATTTGTTAATTACGTTTTCAAGTTCACATTCGTTAATTACGTTTACGTAAACTTTAGTAAAGTCTGAAATTTGTCAGTCAGAAACTGGTCAGCCTTCTTTAGTCAGTGGATTCAACAGAAAAACCGCCTCCTGGAGTAGGTGAGTCCAATTCTTCACAAGTAAGTCACGCAATAGCTAGCAAATTTCACTTTGTGTATAGGAACTGCTTTGGTGAACTGTGGTGACCATGCTGAGCTTAACGGTGAGTTTACGAACACGCTCACTGTTCAACAGTTCTTGTTGCTAACGAACTCTTTGTAAGTAGTTACAGATCTAAAAGATAATTTGTTCTAAATCGACTTATCAACTAGCCGCAACATAAAATGGAAGAAGAAAACCTTGTCATTTTACATTCTGTGTGGTAGAAACCACACAAAATCCAGTAAGCAAAATATATAAAGCCACCCCATTGAAATTGGTTTTTCTTGTAAAAATCTTGTATATGCCGTAAGTTGAAAATTTAAGGTGTTCAACATCGCGCCGCTTAAAATACCTTGTATGACGTATTAATGATCTTGAGAGGAAAAAATGTTTTTAAATGGAACAAAGTAGATAAGCACACTATTCAGTGCCACTTGGTCGGCGGAAAAATCAAACAAAAACATTATAAATAAGAAAAACGTGTTTAAATTGCATAAAAACGTCTATTTTAAGGATCTCGTGTTTTGTACAGTAGGGCCAAGAGGGCCAAGAGTTGAAATATACAGACGGTCATCAATGAACTTTGCTTTCTAACCATTTCTACGTAACACATTTTTGATTCACAAACTAACACAGATAATTTATGCAAAAATTAGAGCAACACATTTTTCATTGCAGCATATTTATTATACTTTTAAGAATTTAATTATGTGGGAAGAATTCACATTTAGCCTGGAATTTCGAGGTGAGAGACTTCTTTCAACTTACTACAAAACAATTATAAATGTTTTATTCATTTTAGATTAAGATTTGACCAAGACTTAACAATCCTGAAGGCTTTGGCTACTGTACAACGGTACTTGTCGTCAACAGAATAACCAGCCAGTTCTAGACATACGCTAGTGTGTCGTGCCAAGTTAGGTACCAAACATCACAACAAACATCACGTCAATTCAAATGTCGAGGTTGTAAACCATTGTAGCGCAATACCATAGCGTTAAGTGTCTTATATCCTGAAGCTGAGTTGGGTACATTTCAGGTACTTGGATAAAAATAATAATGCGGTACACAGGCTTAAATTGTGTTGAAATTGAGAGCAATGACCCACCTGCAAAAATTAACTCGTGTAGGAATGCCAGCTAGGCTGCTTTCAATGCAAAATCTGACCCTCAATAACGTTGCAAATGTGTTACTACTAGTTACTAGCTTGCTGGCTAGCTAGCTAGTCCGCTCATCCCCATGTTAAATCCCATAGGGTGATTAGTCATCGATACCGAGATAACAGGAAGGCTTCCAGATACGAAATTGGATGAATGGGTGCAGAACAATACGAACTGCGTACTTTTATGGTTTGGAGCATGGGGGTGTAATGGGGATGGCGTGGGAGGGCACGTAAGTTCGAAAATATTGTTATAACCATTGTTAGTATTGATGGCATCGTCTCTCATAGGACGGCCAAAGTTCGGACAATAACAACGTGTATACTGATGTGGGTGCCTAGACACACACTAGTGTATCACGATAAATGTAAACAACGTTGCCAAAGAAATTGCATTCCCGTCCAATTCACGAAAAATAAACAAACTGTAAATACAAAGCCAAATAAATAAAGCCAAACTGAAAATAGAACGTTCTAGTTTTCATTTAATCTACAAACTATTAAGCAGTGCGATTAACTTGGCGAATGTTTTGGTGAGTTAATATCACTCCTTTGAAGGTCCGAACCATTCGGAACCATTGGCGGCTCCTTTTACCAGTTTTGATTGCTGATATGATTAACTCCTACACAGAAGCACAGCGTATTTTATGCATTTCGGGTGATCTTCACTGCAAGGGTCCGCGACACAACACGCCGTACAGCTTAGTATACTGGCAATCTACTGGATGGAATGACATGCAACAGGCCTATAGTTATGTAATTAGCTATTCAGACGTCATTAGGCCTATGTTGTATCTTTAGACCTATGTGTCGTTACGCCTGCTCACGTGGCGTTAGACCTATGTTTGTATATTAGACGTACGTGTCATTAGGCCTATTCATGTGGCATTAGCCTATGTTTCCATCATTAGGTCTATAATTGAGCCTATATTTTTGTGTTATTAAGGCCTATATTATTGCCGTTAGGCCAATATTTATATCATTAAGGTCTTCATATGTGCGTCAGGCCTACGCGCGTGTCATCAGGCCTATATGCGTGTCAAGGTAGGAATGTAAGTAATTTTTTTTTTTTTTTTTTTTAGAAATTTTCAACTTTTTCTTTCTGTGTGCAAAATGCTGTAAAGGTTGCAACAGTACTCAACGCACTCGACAGTATTATTCTGGACCAAGAAAAACAGCATTTAACTCATGCAAACGTGTCAAAAAAACAACCAGTCAGTTTCAAGATTGAGCCGGTTTAGCGAGCAGTAGTCTGCTTCACATGACATAAGAAACCAGAAATAGACGAAAAAAAATTTCAACGAATCTTTTAAAATACTTAGGTTAATCGTTGGATTCGTATCGACAGCCACTTGGTTACGAGGCAAGGATGCTGACCAAGAGGCTGAGGCTGCTTGCTTTGATTGGGGGAACCCTCACAAAGCTCAATAATTGGTGGGCCGAGGGGCTAACAACCCCCCCCCCCCCCCCCTTTCTGTAGGTTTCTTTTTTGTGGGCACTATGTACGAAAGATTTATAGGAGCCTGTTATTGAGGGGATGTTCTACAAAGGGACACAAGACTTGCGCGTTATGCAAGGGACAAAACTAGTTTCTTACAAATGATATAATGTAGCTAAAAGCACTAACCGAATACACCAAAGCTGCCACCAAAATACTACTGAAATAAGTTCCCGAGGTTTCCAGGTTTCCCTGATTAGTTGATTCCCAGGTAATTTGTAACGTAATTTTACGGAGGATTTTATTTTCATACATTTACTAGTTTTATTTTCTTATCAGGAACACGAAAGCGCAAAAGGGTAGCCGGTTTTAGTGAACTTTCTGGAGTCAAAATGAACATAAGGACAACAAATTTTAATTGTGTGTTTGGTGCACTTAAGCCAAGACCAAACGTGGCTGCATTTTTATGTTTTGTTTACAAGGTTTGGAACCTATGAAATAAGTTGAAAAGTAGTCATCGCAAGATTGGCTTCCACATCCAGCCCCTCCCCCTCCCGGTTTTCTAGGGGTTTTTATGTGTGAAAAATCTGAATTTTATCCATAAGTTTCAAACGTAATTTAAATTAACTGTTTCAAATGCAGTTTAAATTCCCCTAGTTTCAAACTTAGTTTAAATTCTCCGAGTTTCAAACATATCATGATGAGTCCGCCGCCACAAATTATTCACGTAAATGTACAACACCTGGCAAATTTCGGTGGTCAAAAATTCCTTCCACCTTCCTCAGGCAAGAGTCCAAAATAA
This sequence comes from Lithobius niger, assembly GCA_023313725.1. Lineage (NCBI taxonomy): Eukaryota > Metazoa > Arthropoda > Chilopoda > Lithobiomorpha > Lithobiidae > Lithobius > Lithobius niger. The sequence goes on along the minus strand of JAHWFP010265631.1, from coordinate 1,227 downwards.
AATTTTTATTACTTTTTTCTGGTAAAAGTAAAAGTTTTATTGCGGACTCTTGCCTGAGGATGGTGAAGGAATTTTTGACCCCCATAAATTCGCAAGCATTAAATATTTACTTGAAATCATGATGCAAAACCAAATTATTCGATTTTAACAAACCAAAGTAACAATCCCAAACTTCTGGTCTTTACGGTTTCAAACTTAGTTTAAATTCCCCAAGTTTCGAAAAATAGTTTAAAATCGCCGAGTTTCAAACATAGCTTAAATTCGTTGAGTTTCAAATATAGTTGAAATTTCTCGATATTTCCAGATTCTCCAGCTTGGTGGGAACACCACACACTGCACAATTTTGAAACCAGTTATAATTACGACACACACACACAGGGAATTCAGCTAGTAAACCGCTCAGTCTAATCCACTTTGCATTCATTTAAATTTTAACTAAGAAATGTGTCTCAATTCTATCATGATAGTAGCCACACGAAGCCAAGTCCAGCAAAACACAATGGCTCAAGGCCAAACTGTACAATGGTCATTTAATAATTACTTTAAGACATGACGGTAGTGATTGCATCATAAATGGCATTGTACTTGCAGCTGCATAAGTTCTCATGAGTAGAATAGCTAAGGGGTCATAACACCATAACGCTGCATAAACAAAATTTAAACGCTCATTCAGCTCGGTGTTAGACCGTGGCTGGCATTACCGTTATAATTTCAGAGGTAAATGAAATCAATCAGTCTAGGAGCTAGTTATGGTGGTGCGAGAACTTGAAATTATGTCCTCTAAATTTGACTTCAGATGTTGAAACATATACACATATATAATATACCGTTTTCCGATTTTAAATTTCATCGCGTGCTAGCCCAGGCTCAGTGAGGGCCTATTTCTTAGCGGCTATGTTTGCCCCCTTTAGCGAGAGGGACAAATTGTGTAGCCCTTATCCCACAGCAAACGGGTTATGTAGGGAGGAATACGAGGGACAAAAAGGTCTTTTGTTCTGGAAAAAAAGACTATCCGATAGCCTGCTTCAGCCAGTAAAAATTAAGCGGCCGCATTAGTGGCTGTCGGTCGCAGGCTGAACTACTGCAGCCAGTAGAAAACAAGCCAGAGACGAATTTAGAAGTGTGCAATCAGCAAAAGTCAATCTTATACTATCTGTGTTTACGAACTTGGTTATTTGGTGGCCATTTTGAATCCAAGATGGCCACCTTCACCATTTTGTAGTATAC
>JAHWFP010265630.1:0-12190 GCA_023313725.1 Lithobius niger | reverse complement strand
CCCCCCCTGCTTAACCCACTTCACAGTAACCGGGTCACGTCACCGCCAGGTGAAGGGACAAATCGCTTTGCGGCGGTACCATCCTCGAAACCGGAGTGGATCCCGGTATCGTTTTTCACCCTTCTTCTTCGAGTCGCTCGTAAGCTCCGGAATCCTCAACAGCTCCATCTCTGCAGGCTATGCAGCATCCTCCCGGCTAAAATCACCAGATCGAGCATCTGCGGAATGAGGGGAGTAGCCTCTTCGAGACTGCACCCGCGTCGATCGGGGAAATCACACTGCATCTTTGAGTTGTGGGTTAGAAGCTAAGTCGTGTATAAACGGATTTTGCTTTATATACAAAAAGTTTTTCAATCGACCCTGTACAATATCTCTAAGTGCGGACCCGTGGCCATAACTCAGGAACCGCTGGTCCTAGAGCAAAATGGCTCGGAATTTGGCTTCCCCGAGTGCGCGCCATGTCGCCACCGAGTTCCTTTTGAGATTAACCGGCCGTGACTCGGGAAATGCTAGTCCTAGAGCAAAATGGCTCGGGATTCCGCTTCCCCGAGTGTACTCTACGCTACCACCGAGTTCATTTAGCAATTTACCGACGTAACTCGGGAACTACTAGTCCTGGGGCAAAACGGTTCTAATCTAGTCTTCCTTAAGTGAACCCCACACCTTGATCACTATCGGATGGCTGCGGCCAAGTTCATTTTTTGGTTTCTCCCGTGTCATCGGGTACCGAGCTGCTCCACCGCCTCGAACAGATTAGTATGCCCTTTATTAAAATAATGCAGTACGACCAAGCAATATTGCCTGCACAATACCTTGTCGGCCGCTTGTGTTAAGTTCCAGACAATTTTCCTATTTCGGAGGTAACTACAGATTTCTGCAGGCAGTTTTAAGCCGATCGAATCGAAGTACAGGGCACATGAACCCCCCCTTTAGGTAATAAACGGTCCAGTGAGTTCCATCCCCGTCTCTCGAGTCCTGCAAGTTCAGTATAGCGCATTCGGACGCTCTGGGGCGAGCGGAGAGAAGGTCTTTCGAATAAACTCCTCTGAATGTGCAGATTCCAAACGTTTTAGCGTATCCGGCGAGGTCCAAGTTCGTTAAGGCCCTGTTCACGGGAACCCCAGCTTCAGATAAAACCCTCGACCACACCACAAGACTTTTTTTTCTTCTCAGTCCGCCGCCCGTTTTCGAAGCGGCTAGTGCCTCCATCTTGGAGTTGTGCCGCTTTATTTCTTCGAGCTGTCTCGATTTAGCCTTGGAGTCATTGACGGCCTTGGCTCTTCCTGCCGCTCCGCCTCCTACTGCTCCGAGGGCAATGAGCAGCAGGGGAAGAAAGCCGCTTTCCGGACTTGGGTGCGCGAGCATTTCAGATTCAATCCCTGGCCCGTAGTTCGAGCCTTTCGAATTGTCGACTGCTGCGATTTGGTGACCGGTAGAGATACGTTGGTCTTCCGCTTCAACTGGGAGTTGGACAGCCGAACGCTCGGTGTTTTTCCGGCCTTGAGTTGTCGAAGCATACCCTGCTTCTGGGAAACCGATAACTGGAGGGGGTTGGGGAATACATAATTAATGTACGTTTTATTTATCTTTTCCCCCCACCTCACATCACGACTTCGACTTTGGTCCTATCCAACTTAAGGGTCATAAGCCGGTCGCTGATGACCAAGGCGTAGCATTGAGGGCTGGCCGGTACTTAAACTCCGAATTTAAATCTCAGAGTCATGTCGATCACGCTCGATTTAAGCCTCTCATTCTGTTTTGAGCAGTCTATACAGATCAGGGGGAAGATCTTACCGAAACAACGAAAGCGGGTCCCGTTACCGGCTCGCCGTAATACTGTTTCCTAAAGTGGAATAAGTTTTGATACACGTTCGAGATATTTCCGCTGGCAAAATCCGTATTCATGTCGAGAAAGGGATATCGCTCCGAGTTCAGAGTTACGTGCGCGTCCGTTAGACTGCAGTGAATGAAGACGGCCGGATTTCTATTCTGGTCCGTTTCCCTCGCAGTCTGGAATCCAATTATTACGTATCTCGGCTTCTCAATAGAACTCATCGTGATCAATCTCCAAGTACAGCTAGTCGTGGTGGGCAAATTGAGCATGTCCGAGTACCAGTGTCTGAAAGCCATGGGTACGGTGATTCCGGCATTGACAAGTCCGTACAGCCTATTCTTCTGCGCATCCGAAGGGGTTACGTAGGGAAGGCGCCAGAACACTTGCTCCAGAACTATCTTCCCCGGGGCTACTCCGGTGTCTCAGAAGATGGCATTCGTGTCCGCAGTCTGCATTAGAATCAACGTTTGCTGAACCCCGTAAATTGCTTTCATGTAATCTTCAGAATCCCAGGAGAAGGAAGAGTGTTATGGTATACGCGAAGGATTCTTTCAGGGAGTGGGTGCTTAGAAGGACGTCCCTCTTGTATTTGAAGACGGTATTCATTCCATCGTCGGCCGTACTAGCGCTGGCACCGTCGAGAAACCATCCCCCATTCGCTACGTGGGCTTGGTCTTGTGGGCCGTAGGTGACGATTCCCTTAATGGTGCTGGCAAATCCCGGGTTATTCATCTCGTCCACGGTCTCGTCCCTTATCTGGTACTTGATGTTCGAGAACAGGTAGGCTATTGCATTGTTCACGAGGGCTATCTAGTCTGTAGCCGCGTAAGCCGACCCATCGCTCGCTTTTACCAGGGCACCCTTCATGTACAGGTAACTTCGGTGGGGATGTGTGAAGAGATCCTGGTTCTGAACCACTTTTCTAAATTTCGAAAGTTCACGTTGTTCAAGTTCATCCCGACTATCGAGGTGTAGTCGTGGTAATTATACTCTACCACGGACTAGTCCAGGGTAAAAGGCTCCTGAATGTTTAGGTATCCTTCTACGGTCTTCATTTCACGTTGGAGATGAGACTATCGAGAAAGGCCGCGTTTAATGGAGTCAGGGCTTGCCGACGTTTAGCTCGGGATTCGGTAGGCTACAGGGGTTGCTGTGTGGGGGATGGTTTGGTGGGTTTGAAGACCCACATTAAATGGATGCCAATTTTACCCTTTTGTATGCGCAAAAAGTTCCATCTACCGCTTCCTCAAGTGCAGTCCCATGGTCACGGTCTCTCCCCTCAAATTAAGCGGACGATCGTCCTGTTCGGTAAGCCACATTCTGATCGAGCGAATGGCGTTGCTGGTTACGGATAAATAGATCAAGTTGTGAGGGGATTGCAATATCTTGTATCCCGGTACGCAGTTCGGAAAGAACGAGTATAGGGTCGGTTGCCTCGACCCGTTCACGTAAGAATTGCCTACCAAATTACAGTGTACCAAGATGGAATTGACATCGAGGACGTTGGCTGTGTTGTGGGTGATGCTGATACCATGTATGTAGACTTCGGGCCGCATCCAAATAACTTCTCCTTTGGTTGTCGGTCTTCAGCGGAGAAATCTACCTTGTATTGTTTGTCCATGATATGCAGCTCGCATTTCAGAGGATTTGGGTTGCTGATGATACGGATGTACGAGGCGTCGTTCAGAACGTCCCAGTGCTGACGCTTCTTCAGCTCCCCGCAGACGTATTTTTCTATCGCTTCCAATTGGTAGGAATTTACCTTCCGGGATGACGAGTTTCGTCCACTCCCTGCCGTTGTTGTGGCTGTACCTAAACGTAGCCGAGTCGAAAGCTTTCACGTTCGGAATGGAGTTGTACGTTTCCAAGTTGACCAGGGCGAGCCCCCATCCCTCCTCGTTGTCCTCGAGCAGTAGAGCATCGTAAACCTGGTGGTGAAATCCGCGGTGTTCAAGGAAAGAACTATGGAGGAGGGAGGCATCATTCCCCAAACGTTGCACAAAACGAAAGTGTCTCGAATTGTCTTGGGCATTTAAAAGTGCTGTTTAGCCCTTTATTGGTTATTTTTCTAACATATCCCAAACTCTTTAATCAACTTGCCGTGCTCGACATCCGATAAAAAACCGCGTGAATGTGCACTATTTCCTGGTCAAGCAAGGTGTTCCCAGCATCTCTCGAAGCCCTGATCAGTATCAGTCATTCGCACAGATCGTTCGGGTCTTTGTAAAGCCGGTATCCTTCCGCTTGTCGAATCGGCCGCTTAACGGGCTTAGCGCGCGTTGCGTATCCTTCGCCTTGTAAAATCGGTTGCTGGAATCCCTTCTCCTTGCCAACCACCGGTTTAATAAAGGTCGCGTACTTGTACCCGATGCTCGATTTTAGTCTCTTAGACTCGGGATCGTAGTCTCTGTAGACCGCGCTACTTCTCCTGAGAATATAGTGACAATCCAACAGACTCGGGTGTTCGTCGGTCGGTTTACGTGGGTTCTTGAGCATGATCAACTGCCACAACTCGTCGGTGCTCCTGTACTTTTTCCCTCCCACTACCATGTCGTCCCCTTCGAAATCCACGTTCGAGGAACCTGTCTTGTACCGTTCAGTTTCCGGGTCGTACTTTATACTGAAAGTGGGGTCGGTGAGGGTCTCCCTAGTGGCGAACATGCTCAGGTATTCGATAGCTAGTGGTCCTAGTTCCATGGTGTCGAGCAAAGAAGTCTCTTCTTCCAAGTTTCGCATTCCAGCACTCGGGAGTCATGGCTTCTAATTTGCTTGAGAGCGCTGGGCATGAGTGCTCCCATAGAGCTAGATAACCGTCTCATTGCCCCGGCATTAAAAGCCAGCTCGTATTCAGAGTCTTTGTCTTCTCCATCTTCGTCCCTGTTTTAGCCTGGGCCGGTCGCAGCTTCCAAGGCCTTCTGAATGTTCCGAAGTTTTTCCCCATGCTGTATGTGTTGTTTCTGTTGGCCAGCTTCGATAGCCAGCAGCTCTTTGATCTGGAGCTGTCTTTGAGCGCCCCTCCTTGCTGTCTATCACTCAGAGTTTTGTCTGCTCTTGGATGAGGTCTGCAATTGGCTTGAAGATCTTTGTCAGGTGCTCCTTTTGAGTTTTGCGTCGAGGAATTTCCACTTAAGACGCTGTTTTAAAGCCTCGAACTGTTCAGGGAACTGGTCCGAGCGTTGCTGAGTTGCCATGGTTTTTTACTGACGGAAAAAATAGCTCATCCACATCAACTCGAACCCTAGCTCGCGTCCTCGTCAACATCGGGTCACAGACTCGGTACCAGACTCAATGCAAGTTGCGTCTGTACCTACGTTGTCACAAGGGTTTGGTCATGTCGATCGTTAGAAATCCGTGCGCGCCGGAGTTCCAACACTTCCCGTAAGTCCACTTAAACTCCTCGAAGCTCATGTCACACGCGACGTGGTTGTTGTAGACGTGCCTGGATTGGCGTCGTCTGGCCTGAAGAGAATCAGGACATTCACATTATCTCGGACAACCCACTTCGGTATCCTGCTGTAGGTCTGGCACAGGTAAAAGACGTCCACGTTGGCGTGCCGACCGTAGGCGGAGTACCTCTCGATCCTTTGCTGTTTCTCGATCATGCAGTCATCGAAGAGGAATACGGTCTTTTTGCCGTGGTCTAGAAGCTCCTCGGGTAGGGTACCTCCTTGTTATTTGAGCAGAACACCGCGACTTCGGGGCAGGTCTCGGCGAAGGCCCGCCTCAGCCGCTCATACTTAGTCTGAAACAAGGTCTTGGAGCACATGTAGAGTTTGTCGTATTCTAACCAGCCCTCGTTGCAGAGGAGGTTGAGGACGAGATTCGTCTTCCCGCACCTAGCCGGACCGCAGACGATGCATCACAGCGAATCGGGGAATCTGAGCTTACTCCGAGGTGTCTTGATCTTTCCGACAGTTTCGCCAAGGTTGTCGTAATTGATGAGTTTCATTATTTAGGCCTTTATTAAGCCTTTATTCAGTTTAATAAAGAGCTGAAATACATTTTAAACATTTACTGCTCGAAGTGCAAACGACACACCAACACCCTTGACTCCAACCTTGTTACGACTTCGAACAACCGGCTGTTGTTGAAAGGCAAATGCGCGTACTGCGGGACCACAAAAGCCCAGTTCCAGAAGGGTTGGAAGCAGGGCAAGAAAGGTTCGGGTCTGTTTAACAAGATCATCGATAAACTACTGGTAGAACTTCACATCCCCGGGTAAAGGTAGTGCGGGCCTGGTACGAAACTCGACAAGAGACTGGCTAGGGGAGACGTCGGCATAAACGCTCTAGACGAAGCTTGTAAATGACACGACGTAGCCTACGCAGCCAGCTCTGATCTAGAAGACCGACACCGATCCGACGAAGAACTAGCTTCCGAGGCTCAGAGTATACTGCCGTCGAACACCAGGGGGTTGGGTGAGAAGGCGGCCGCTGCGGGTGTTGCCGGTGCGATGAAGGTTATGGTAAGGTTGGGGATGGGGCAAACCCGATAAAAAATAAATAAATAAAGGAGCAGAATGCATACATTAGTCGAAGAATTGCACAAACCGGCTAGGCGTCGATATCCGAGACGTAGAAGGAAGGCCCTCAGCGTCAATGACTTGTAGCAAATCGATCTCGTGAAAATGATCCCGTACTCAGGCATGAACAGGGATACTTCTACCTTCTCACGCAGATAGACGCATAATAATAAATTTGCCCGGGCAGAACCCGTCAAATCCAAGAGTATGGGAGACGTTGCGACCGCCTTCGAGAAGATACTGGTCACGTCCAGGCCCAAACACCTGCAGTCGGACGAGGGGGAGGAATTCTTCAACTCTCGATTCGCAGCCTTGATGAAACGGTACGGTATCAACCACTACTGTTCCTTTTCCGAGACCAAGGCTAGCTAGTCGAACGCTTCAACCGGACCCTGAAAATGGCTATGTGGCACGAGTTCACGCGTAGGGGAAGCTACGAGTGGCTCGACCTGATTGTCCCACTTCTACGCCAGTACAACGGATCTGTGGACAGGACGATAGGGGCTAGACCGAAAGTTGCCGTTGCGGGTATTACCGTTCCACCGGCCATTTGAATGTTCAATCGTTCCGCGGGTAAACCCAAGTTTAAAGTCGGGGACGAGGTGAGAATAACCGTGTCAAAGACATGTTCGATAAGGGTTACCTGCAGAACTGGTCAAACGAGTTATACGCGGTGGACAAAGTGTGGAATACGAGTCCCGTCACGTACACCTTAACCCTTAAAGTGCTGGCGACGAGTATACGGCCAAAAACACAAGCACAGCTTTGAGTCCTAAAAACAGAGTCCAAAGTATGCAGAAGATAGCCAACAGTGGAGAAACGACAACAATACTAGGTTCCCTTAACAAGCCGAGCTGGTAGAGGCGTGTGCCTGAAGTTTAAGGGCTCCTTCAAGTTGTTAGTTCGAGTCCCGTCCAGGTTACCCCTACTTTTGTGGAGATAGAAATTAATTCAGCAGTTGAAGGGTTAAGGGATTACGGTGGGGAGGGTATTGAGGGCGGGTTCTACAAGCAGGAGTTGCAAAAGACACAGGTCCGGACCAGTTTCTGGTGGAGAAGGTGGTAAAGATGCGGAAGGCGAGGGGGAAAAACCAGTTACCTGGTTAAGTGGCGGGGTTACGACGATAAGTTCAACAGTTGGGTCGATAACCTGAACTTGCTGGGATGAGTCACAACCGGAAATGACGTACTACATCAACCGGAAATGACGTACTACATCAACAGTGACGTAATGCATGCTGGAACGTTCTAGATCATTCTGTTCGATCACGTCATTTCCGGTTGTGGTGCAATTTCCGGTTGATCCAGTATAAAGCTAAGATCTTTTCCCGCACGCTCTCTTTCCAGTTTGGATTTCGTCGAGAGAGCATCGCCACGCCGCCTCTCGCTTTCCAATTTACATCGAGAGAATATCTCCACCGTGTTTGTAAGTTCATTCAATCCATTCTTAAAACATGTAGAATTTTTTTTCATATATACATATAAATGGGAAGAGTGTACATTTAGTTTTCGGTTTCTTGTTTCTAGATTCGAAAATGTCCGCAAAGACAACCTTTACCTGCGCGTTTTGCAGTGAAGAGTTCTGCTCCCAACGGGGTCTCATTGGCCATCTTCCTGGATGTCGCCAACAAGGAGAACTGACAGACGATTTCCGTTGCGTACTGCGCCATTCCATCTGCAAGGAGACCGGCTGCAGTGACTGCATCGTCCAACAGCCAACCTGCCAAAACGCTTTTGAGGGTAGCTTCCGGTGCTATGCGAAGGTCTTCGCGCGGGACGACGGCTATGCCCCTCTCCTCCGCGAAACCTTACACCTCATGTCCTGCACCAAACCCACCATTACCCTGCTTCTTTTCACCTGCCTGACTAGTCTCGTATCCTGCAAGTTTCAACTTTGTCTAACCGGAAAACCCTCAACGCCGGGTTTTGGAGCCTCTACTCCAATGCTCCTTCTGCCCACGACGTACCTCGGTTGGTCTGACAAGCCTACAAGAAGATGCACCATGTCATCGACGCCTTCGCGGAGAAGGGCAGTGGCTGGGTCGTCGATGCTGTGACGGAATACTGGATCAGGTGGGGAAGTACGATCCCTTCCGCGCATCCTCCTATATTACCCTCTTGGTGCAGCTCAGGAAGAAGTGCCAGTTCGTCGTGAATGTGGAGAAAAGGCCGGACAACGCTTCCTGTACTCTGTGTTGGCGGCGATTCATCGCAGTTTCATAGTGGATCCTCAGCACTACACCCAGTGGATGGATATCGTCGACCACTCGATGCTTCGGTACACAGTGCAGCTCAGTCAGATCGACGATTTCGAAGCCATGAACAGCGGTCTCGCCATCAACGACGTCACCTTCACCGCGGAATTCGGGCTTCATCCCATTAGAGTCTGCAAGTCCGTGGTCGGTCGTCTGGTGATCGACTTGCTGTTTCTGGCCGAGGACGACAATGATGGCAGCCCCAATTTCCACTACTGCACCATCATGGACTTTGACGGCTTCTTCAAGCAGGCTGGTGTTGGAAGCAATGAGAAATTCTACTGTTGGAACTGCTTCTCAGGTTTCACCAGGGAAATCACCCTCCGCAAACATCGCACCCGAGCCAGCAGTTGCGGTTCCCCAGACCCGGCGCAAACTCCCTGGAGTTCAAGCACTTCAGTTGTTAAAACAAGCATCCGTGGGTGATCTATGCCGACTTCGAGTGCTCGCTCCAGCCCGTGTCGGGGCCTCTACCTGGTCCGTCCACCAGTTTGATGACTCCCATCCACAAGCATGTTCCATGCAGCAATGGGTATGTCGTCGTCGGACCAAAAGGGAAAATCGTCAATGAGGTGGAGGAAATCGTCAATGCGGTGGAGGACTTCATGAAGTCAGTCGAAAAAGAGGCCCTGAAATATGCCACCATCATCGCCAATCCTCGACCTCTCACCCTCACCGAAGAGGAAGAAGCTCGTTTCCTGCTGGCCCAGAACTGCCACTACTGCAGACAAGGTTTTCACCCGGGATTGTACCTTACAGAAGAAGGCTCAAGAAGAAATGAAGGTCACAGACCATGACCATTTCCCTCCCGGCAAGTACTGCGGTGCGACCCACGACAAATACAAGTTGTCAGCAAGGCAGACCAGCATCATCCCGGTAGTCTTCCACAATTTGGAAGGCTATGACACGCATCTACTGGTGTCGGCTGCCGAGAAGTTTACCGGAAGCGTCGACGTCATCGCCAGGAATGTGGAGCGATTTCAGAGCAGTCGGTGAACCTGAAAACCACCCTCCCTCTCCCCAACGCACCCAAGAAGAATCTCGTCATCACGCTCAGGTTCATCGACAGCCTGAACTGCTTAGCCTCGTACCTGGCGACACTCGTCACGAACTTGAAGAATGCGGGTGGCACTTTCCCCATTGTCCGAGCTGGTCTAGAACGGTCTTCTCTACGCGAACTGTTTTCAACCTACTCCGTGTTGGACTCCGAGCCTAGCATTTCAACCGCTTCCACCAACACTTCTACTACCCAATCCGACACGGACACCTTAATGAACCTGCTAACCCAGAAAGGCCACTACCCCTACGAGCACGTCACCGGACTGAAAGTCTTTGAGGAAATGGAGCTCCCAATAAGAGGCTTTCTATTCGAAGGTTAAAGAAGAGGGAATCGGTGAAGAGGAATACAGACACTCCCGGACTGTTTGGAACATGTTGGCCATCAAGCTCTTTGCCTCCTACTCGCTGTATACCAACTCACGGACATCGACCTCCTCGCCGATGTCTTCAAGAACTTCCAGTCTCTCTGCCTCCATCGTCTTGACCCCTGCTACTACCTATCCACACCCAGTTTCAGATGGGGCTTGGCATTGCGGCAAACGAAAGCTAAATTCGACCTCTTCACCTACATAAACAAATTTAGTAACTTTTGGTATCAGGGGCGGACTGTCCTTTATCGCTCATCGCTATGCCCGAGCCAACAACCGCTATTTCCCCAACACCTTCGACCCCGAGCGCCCCATCTCCTTCCTCATTTACCTGGATGCTTACACCCTCTACGGGTGGGACATGATACAGAAACTTCCGTACAGAAACTTTAGGTGGCTCACCAGACACCTTCGGCCCCGAGCGTCCCATCTCCTTCCTCATTTACCTGGATGCTAACAACCTCTACGGGTGGGACATGATACAGAAACTTCCGTACAGAAACTTCAGGTGGCTCACCAGATGGGAGGTTCAAGCCTTCGACATCTACTCGGTGTCTGATGACGGGGACTACGCTTACATCTTGGAAGTGGAATTGGACAACCCTTCAGGATTACCTGCTGGCTCCAGAATCGTTGCAGATTGACCCTTCGATGGTATCGGAGTTTTCCAAGAGGGTAGCCGAGGAAATTGGACACGTCGTCAACTCTACCACCAAGCTAGCTTCCAACCTCTTCAACAAGTGGAAATACGTCGTACATTACCGGAATCACAAGTACTACCTGCAGCAAGGCTTGGTTCTCCGCCGCAACCACCGCATCCTTGGTTTCAAATGGGAGGCCTGGCTGAAGTCCTACATCGAGGGTAATACTGCGCATAGACAGGCTGCACAGAATGATTTTGAGCAGAACCTGTTCAAATTGGCGAACAACAGCATTTACGGAAAGATTCTTGAGCAGAAGCAGAACAGGATGTCTGTGAAACTCGCCAGCAAACTGGCAAAGTCGGTGAAGTACACCTCGCTTCCTCACGCCGACTTATTTCAAATTCTCAATGAGCGCCTAATCTCTGTACTGCTGAAGGCGAGGACGATCGACTGCGACCTCCCCATATATTCCGGTTCCGCCATCCTGGAACTTTCGAAGCTATTGATGTACCAGTTCCACTACGGGTACATCAAACCGAAGTATGGAAATAAGGCGTCGTTGCTCTTCACGGACACGGACAGCCTGCTGTACTCCATCGAGACGGAGGACTCTTACTCGGTCATGGCTGAGGCTCGGAGCTTGTGGTTTGACCCCACCCGTACCCTCTTCAGCGGCAAGAACAAGCAAGTCCTCTGCAAGTTCAACGACGAGCTGGGTGGGGTACCAGTGAAGGAGTTTCTAGGCCTCAGGTCTGAGATGTACTCGTACATCACCGCGGAGGAGGAGAAGCCGATGGCAAAAGGTGTGGATAGGACCTTTGTCAAAAAAACATCTTAGAGACGAGGACTACAAATGTTGCCTCGAACAACTCACCGTCGACAAGGGGGCGTGGACAACCCTTCGTAGTCGGTTAAAGTCACCAGCATAAAGTCCTTGCTTTCGACTTATGACGACTAACGTTTCGTCCTGGAAGACGGGGTGCACACCTATGCCCTCAGACACTACCGTATCCGATAATGGAGGAGGGGAGGAAGAGGACGAGGACTTCGACTCCAGCGTGGACCTGGAAAGCAGTCTGGAGGAGGTGGTGAAGCGAGATCGCGAAGGGGAAACGTCGGATAGCGAGGAGGAGAATGGGAAGCGAGAGTGGATGGTGTCCCGTCCCGTCGAGATGCAGCAAATGGCTTAGTTGGATGAGCGGGAAAAAAGAAGAGAGGCTGATCGACTGAGAAAGACCGAGCGGGAGAGGTACGCCTCCGTGCGTGAGGAGGAGAAGAGGCTGAGGAGAGAGATGGAAGCAGAGCAAAAACGGATGAAGCGTGAAGATATGAGTGAGGAGAAGAAAGAACGGAGGCAAGAGCAGGATGGACAATAGTATCATTTGTTGGTAGGAAAAGTCAAGATGGCACAGAAGCGGAAAGCCATGACGGAGGAAGAGCAGGCAGAGGCTAACAAAGGGAGACGGGCACAGTATGCTGCGAAGAAGAAGTCCTAAATCCTCCCCCCCC
>JAHWFP010265627.1:10281-34856 GCA_023313725.1 Lithobius niger | reverse complement strand
GCACAGCTATAAGCTCAACTCGCACGCTTCTTGCTGTATAGTTTCCTGGTTTATGGAGAAATCACCTCACTTTTAAAACACGACTCTTTACTGCATTCCGCTGATTCATTATTCCAGGGAGGGGGGGTGGGGGGGCAGCGTTTTTTTCCCCTGTAGTTGTATTTTTGAAGTTTGAAATATACGTTTGCGCTAAGGTAACGTTTTATTTATTACCTCGACAGTTCTTTTGTTTGACTTCCTTTTTTATGCAAGATACTTTTTTTTACATGTTTTTAACTGAATAAACAAAACAAAAATTATAGGGAAGAAGGTACAACGATAATCCCTTACCTTTAGAAGATCCCTTGACGTCAGAGGCGCTGTAGCTACTCGGTTGGCTTAGAGCACGGCTGAAGTGTTCGTCGACGACCGTCGAAATGTCACCGGAATAGTAGGTGAAAAGGACGCAGTTAGCAGAAATGTACTGGGCGTCGGTGGCGAGGCCCTCCTGCTTGGCAAGCAGCCCGCCGCCGTCTTTGGACGAATTGGCCGAAGCCGAATTGACCGACGCCGTGGCTGCACCCGTCGAATTGTTATTGTTGTTGGGTGCCGGCGGACTGGGACCCGAGCTGCCGGGCGACGAGTAATCCGCGTTGCTGCCCGCTTCCAACAGCGGCTCGTGCATCTTTGGAGCACCGAATTTCTGGAAAAAAAAACAAGAACGAACGCCACGTTAGTGTGGATTGACGTGCAGGGAAGCCATGGCTGAAAGCTGCCCTCCCTACGTTGGAGCCATGTTACTAGCGAACGCGTTACGAGAACACAAGTGAATTCGTGTTATCGAGCGCACGCTGCTAGAATAAGCAATACATCGAGCGCACATCTGGCAGTATAAACAGTAACCCGCACTGGTATTTTTTTTTTATTAATAGTAGTTTGAAAATATAAAAAAGCTGAGTGTAGGTCCTAGCGCTTATTATATGCAAAAAAATCACATTTCCAGGATTTATGCACATTTTCAAATGCAGAAGTCAGATCATTGGCTTCGTATGAATATAACATAATAAAATAAACACTAAAAAGGATTCTGACAGACACGCAAGTTAAAGGTATACATTCCTCCCCGGTTGGTTTTCCTGTATGACTCAGTTTTGCAACATTATTTTAGACGTGTGTAAATGTTGCAAACGCATTCATATTCCTATTTTTTTCTTCGCAAGAAACGGGATAGCTACATTCACTCTATCCTATGTAAATGTCGTAAACGCTATTTCAAGCAGGATGCTCGAAACTAGTGAGAAGGTACTTAACATTTTATAATCAAGAATCTATGCATCGCAGGGAAGCGGTCGTTTCGTTGGGCTCCGTACTGCCCTTCCGTCCAGCAGTGCATAAAGGTGTCGTCGTGAGGTTTAGCATCAATGAGCACTACTGAATTTTTTTCGTTATATGTATATTTTCGGACACATCCGGCAGTGGTACCTCTTGCAATACGCAATCGGAACTGTGGGGGAGACGGGAGCCACGCTTTGTGCAGGAACAATAAACAGCCTACAACCCCACCAATCAGAACTGCTTGAAACTCACTGCCGAAATATACGAAGACAAACTCCGGATGTGCGCCCGGATGTACGATTTATTCTACCTGTGCGCGTGATGCACGTGCGCTTTTACCACGGAACCCCCCTACGTTACTCCATACGAGACGGATTGTGAACGTGGACTGGAAGAACGCATTGTTAAAGCGTTGCATGCAACTGTGATTCACGATCGTGTATACATGTAAGTGACGCGTTACTACGCGCCTACAAGGTCAACATTGCTGCACTCAAGTAGAGAGTGTGGTGTTTATTGAACGATTTCGACGTCTTTGGTACATCACCCTGCGTTACCATGCAACCGCGAGCAGCCAGTCTCTAACCAGACACAAGAAAATTTCGCGCGAAGCGATACGTTACTACGTGTCTACAACGTCAAAATAGCTGCGTTCAAGTGTGGGTTTTATTGACCGATTTTGACGTGTTTGGCAAACCATCCACGCCCTAAGCATTAAACAGACTGGCTGCTCGAGGCTGCGTGGATCGCCATATGGTGTACCAAAGACGTCAAAATCTATCAATAAACACAACACTAACCATATGATTGCACCAATTTTGACCTTGTAGGCACATAGTAACTCATCGCTTCGCACGAAATTATCTTCTGTCTGGAGAATGCTTTATGGCCAAACCAGGCTGGCTGCTAACGGCTGCGTTTCGATGCAGGGTGGTAGACCACTGACGTCAATAAACGCCACACTCACCACATGATTGAAGCAGTTTTGACCTTGTAGGCACGCAGTAACGCAAGGCTTCACTTCACATTATCTTCTGTCTGGTTAGGAATTAATCCCTAACAATCATCAATGGAGACCATTCAGTTCGGTTCTTGAAATACGAAGCCTATTTAATAATTGAACGCCCCATTTCACCGTGCTAGTCCTAATGCTCCGTTAGTTTTCCACATACTTTTCCATTTGGCTCTCCAATAATGTCGAACTTTTGGAAAATGTCATGTTCTCATACGCAAAACCCATCATTGTGATTCTTTGCAGTAATCGGTTTGAGCGCTGCCCATCTTCTGCCCCAAAATGGCGCTGATCAATTTGCGACATGCACCATTTTGCCCATGGCGCCCAACTAGCGCTTCACTCTTCAACTATTTGGAATATTTAGTGTGCATGCCTACGAATCAAGAACTTCCCTTTGGGACATCAACTGCCTTATGAAGTAGCCATTTTGGGTCGAAAGGTTAACTGAATCGGTAGTACTGAGGTCTATACTGATTCGTGCGTTTTCGAAATAAGTGCGGGGATTGAAACCACACAATCATGTTGAAAATTAAAGTCGCCATTTTGGGGCAAAACGTTAAATGAGTATGGGATGTACTGAGGTCTATGTGGCAGTGACACAACATAGTGTATAACCGTCCAGTAACTGGATTAGCTGCAAGGAGCACTGGAGGGCGAAAAGAATGTCGTCTTACTGAAGTCAATGCTATTAGACTGGATTTCTTAAGCCTATAATGCGCGAAGTTTGTTGTTGGAGAAAACAACGTTCTTTTAAGCCTAAGAAATCCACTCTCAAGGCACTGTCTTGACTAGAAGTGCCGTTGTTTTCCGTTACATTTTAATCTAGTAGCTATGGCCTCCAAATGGTGTCTCGTAGTCAATATGACGCCACTTGACCCTGCTCTATAAGGATTCGTGCATTGCCGAAATAAGTATGGGGGATTAAAACCACACCATCATGTTGAAAATTAAAGTCACCATTTTGCTGCAAAAGTGTAAAACACCGCTTACAGTTTACTCGAGACTATACAACAACCGCTCAGAGTCTTACTAGTAAATGTTATTCGTTGCTTTCGTTTTGCACCGATGGTATATTTACGTCCGACTCCCGTTTTTAGCTGCTGTCTGCAATTTCGTACATCTGTCCTCATCGCCATGCATCTCGAACGAAGGCAAGCAAGGCCCCGACCGTCGTTTACACATCAGATAAGCCTTGTTTAGTATGTTTACATTCTCAAAATTGTCATTTTTCTAGTGAGTTTATGGCGGAAGAGGACTTAGCATATTTATATGCTCAACGAGGACGTAAAAAAGCTGCGCAGTTGTATTTTTTCCGTGGAGGGGTGGGGGGAAGGAGGGAGAGAGACGAAGGGTATATAAGGACGTTATGTATGAAACGATCTCACAACGCCATCTCGCCGCCGAAGAAAGTTGCGAGTCCTGCTCGATAACGAAAATGTCGTTACCATGGTAAAAAAGCCTACCTGGAAATTTGCCTACGACATCCACTACGTTTACATGGCCAAGAAAAAACGCATTTTAGCAATGCGATTTCAAAAATGTCGCAACTTCGCTGTGTGTTTACAGGACCCGAGAACTCTCCTGTGATTAAACAATGCGACGCACGCGGAAACCCTTTTTGCCGTTCTCCCTTCGGGGTATAGTAGACGTGTCCCACCGCCTTAAACCTTAAAGGTAGAAAATTGGGTCATTTAAAAACCCTGTAACCAATTTTCCTGTCGTGTACAATTATTTTCAAAATTATTTGCCTAAAATAAGAGTGGCAGCAAGATAAATTACGACAAAATCTTTACAAAATTACGACAATATGCGCGTGTCCACCATCTTTCCTTGGCGAACAAGCCATGGAAACAGGCAAGGAATGTTCAGTGTAGGACAGTCAAAAAAACTCTACACAAACACATTTTTTAGACGGACTTAGACAAAGTTTGTGTGTTATTAAACGGTTGCTTTAAATGATTGCCTTCAATGCAACCTTTTGGTTTAAACGGTTTCGTCGCTATGTGTTAAAAGCATGTTTTATAAAATGCAACCAATTAAAATAATATTCTTTGACGTTAAACACATTTCACGTCGCAACACTAGAAAGACCACGAATGTCTCGAAAAATCTCTCTCATTCAATGCTAAATCACATATATTAGTGTTTTTCAGATAATTGTTTCAAAACATTAAGCGTTTTTGTCATACGGCGGACGTGACTGTGTTTAATACAAAACACTACCGTTTAATTTATAACACTTTACAAACTCAAAACTTTATACACAGATGGGGATGAAAGTGTTTAAAAGGAATCGCTTATGCCTTTTTTCCAACTCGTATGCTTTTAGAACTTACATTTTTCATTGGCCTTGTGACTAAAACGTATTGTAAACTAGCATCCTGTTTTAATACTAAAAACACAATCGTTTTGCTTTCAACAGATGGTGTAACGTGACTACGTGTTTTGAGCATGTTTTGTAAAGCAAATTAAAATGTTGTTTTTTACTTGACACATTTAAAGTCCGCAACACTACAAAGGCACTATTGTGTACGCGGCGCATCTTGAGTCCTGCGAGTATTTTACGTGCGGCCACGTCTTCCTGGAGGGGGCTCCTTTAATCGACGGCCGCCATTGTTTTTGTAACGATCTTGGATATGAACAAGGCACTCTGCTACTAAAAACGTACAATCGATTATCTGTGTTCGTTCTGCGGAGAACTCAAGATAGGCCGCGGACACGATAATATTTTGAGTCTCTTCTCAGCCAACGCGATTTGTAAAGCTCTTTGTATACGACTTTCAGCTAAAACAAGTACAAATGTTTTAAGTGTGTCCAAAATTGTTTATTTTAGGCCACGTAAAGTTAAACATTTGGTTTGCAGGCGTTTGCAGGGTGCCTTAAGTTATTGCGAGTCACTTTTTTTTTGTATGTCAACCTTATTCCAACAGCTAAAAATTCAGCTATAGAGCAGCGTCATGTGACGTCATATTGGCTGCAAGAGAGATAGCTGCAAGGGGCGCTAGATTAAAATGGAAGGTTAAACAACGGCATTTCTAGTCAAGGCAGTGCTTTGAGAGCGGATTTCGTAGGCTTTAAAAAAAAACGTTGTTTTCTCCAATCCCTTATGCTGCTTGGTTGCAATTGGAAAATAAAAATTCCACTTGTTAAAAATGTCAGCAACTGCCAACAAATTGACAAAAATTGCGCATTATAGACCTAAGAAATCCACTCTTAACAGCATTGTCTTCAGTAAAACGCCCTTCTTTTCGCCCTCCAGTCCCCCTTGCAGCTATCCCAATTACTGGCTCCAGCATAGAGTTATATACAATAATACAACGTTGTGTCACTGCCCTATAGTTAAATTTTGACCGATTTTGACATTCCAACATACCATTTTAACCAGTTGAAACGATCTTTACAATGGTGCAGATTTAAAGGCTATAGCTCATATCAATTGTTGCTGATTTAATTCCGGATCTCAACGTTGAGATCAGGACACCAGCAAGGTTACACTGATGACGTCATTTATGAAATCTGCCAAGCCCAAAGTCCACATGACGTCAAATTGTAATGTGCCATTGTCACTCCAAAATTAATTACAAACAAAAACGTCAAGTGTGCCGTAAAAAAAAGGGGTTATATGATTGAAGTTTCATTTTACTTGTTAAAATGTACACGGATAAAAATTGGTCATTTTTAATTGAAATAATCAAATGTACAATTGAGAAAATTGGATCTGTTTAAGTGCTGTTGTGCTTTACGTAACGTATATGATTGGTAAATCACAACAGCACTTAAACAGATGCAATTTTTTGAATTGTACATTTGATTATTTCAATTAAAAATCACCAATTTTTATCCGTGTAGATTTTAACAAGTAAAATGAAACTTCAATCATGTAACCCTTTTTTTTACGGCACACTTTACGTTTTTGTTTGTAATCCGTGTGCCTTTTTTACAGCTATACTAGAGGAAGCCCGTGCTACGCACGGGTGGTGTTTGATGCACCGTTAAAAACACTGGGACGATTTCCTTCCTCATGTGTTTGTTACGGAATGCGCGTATCCCGTCTATGTGTTTTTGCGTACCCTGCTAGGAAAGGGTGTTTTTCGTTTGCTTCACTCCCTCATTTAGCGTATCCCTTGTTCCGGAGTCCATACACTTACATTACATATGATTATTTCCTGCAAAAATGGTTGGAATACGCGTTTGTACATGTGAAATAAATAAATACGCCTTTGTGCATGTGACATAATAAATCCGCCTTTGTACACCGGAAATAAATAAATAGGCATTGGAGACATTGTAAGGTAGGATTAAACAAACGAAGCTTCAACAATCAGCAAGAGGCCGAGCAGGGTCATTCTACCGACGGTAGCAAAGAAAAAGGGCGAGCGACCGACAATGAAAGCGGATATGTGCTCTAACAATTACTTGCGTCCGTCTTGTGGCGGCCGTTTTGTGGCCGTCTCGTTGCCGTCCATCCTACGCGACAACTCGACAGCAAGAGGGCGAGCGGGCTCATCTAACAATGAAGACGGATATGTGCTCTATCAATTACTTGCGGCCGTCTTGTGGCGGCCGTCTTGTGGCCGTCTCGTTGCCGTCCATCCTACGCGACAACTCGATTTTATTAATAAAGATGGTGTCGCGCTAGTAAGGTTTATGCATGCAGTCGATTGTTGCATGCATGAAGAATGGATCTGGAGTTTGCTGAGTGGCATTGTTCCCTAA
Source organism: Lithobius niger (assembly GCA_023313725.1). NCBI lineage: Eukaryota > Metazoa > Arthropoda > Chilopoda > Lithobiomorpha > Lithobiidae > Lithobius > Lithobius niger. The sequence goes on along the minus strand of JAHWFP010265627.1, from coordinate 27,811 downwards.
ATACGATGGTTAAAACAATGTAAAACAATCAAAATGATCGTTTAGGGTCTCGAACTCCATCCATTACTCCGGAATGGATGAACCATTTGAAAAAGTGGTCCCTGTAAGGTTGAAGTCCAGGGAAATTTCTGGCTCAGATCATGTTTCAGATTTTAGGTAGGTGCGCTAGTTTTTTTCTGAAACCTTGTCAGCCAAGAATAACAAGAACAACAACAACAACAAGTGAACAGTTTTCAAATTTACGTGTGGCTTCCTACATTTACTCTTGCACGGAATTGCGTAAAAGTTGGTGTAAAGTTTGGAAAAGTTGCTATCTACTATCTGGCCAAGTTTGGCAAAAATATATTGAATAGAAACGGAGAAATTAATAGTTTTAGTTTTGCTGGAGAGAGGACTTCAATCATGATACTCATTGTTAGTTGAGATAATACTATTTAATCAATAGTTATAACAATACTAGCTATGAATTGTCTGTACGTAATGCTTGACATCATTTGTTAGGGCTCAAGCTCGCTTGGTCTTCTGCCTGGTGCCCCTAACAATTGGGTATTAGCCTAAACTTCATTCCTCCCCTGCCCTCCAGCCATTCGTGATCCAAAGGTAATTTAGGCCTTTTAATTAGAATTCTTCCCCAACTACCCCAGTACCCAACCTTAACATTAAACCGGGCCAACTCTATTGCTAGTTATGCACTACAACCCCGTAGCTATTTTGCCTAGCCGTGAAAACACGAATTAACCGAAAATTTACCAATCCATCTTGTCCCAAGTAAGCCTCATGCTGTTAGTAGTTCATTTTAGGCCCTAAGCCAGGGTTAGTGTCACCCTTGAACGTCAGGCGAGCCTGAGCATACTATCGCTCATGTTTTAAGATTAAAGCATAACCAAAACTGAACCACGACTACTAGCCTTTATTCCATCAATTTAGCTTAACTTGGAATTCGCAGAGCCCCTTGACAAGTCACTTGACTGTGGAGTTGGCTTAGGGGAAAACAGTTTCACGTACCGGCTAACCTTACACTGTAAGATATTAATTCGCAAAAACTATAGATAAACATACATAAACAGGCATATAAACACATATTTTCTTTTACATCTATACGTATACGCTCTTTACGGAAGAGTCTTCACCGTTCGTACCAAGTCGAAGACCCACGCAACCAATTGTGGAACGAATGAACGTTTCTATTTTTACGGAAAATGTACGTTAAAAATCGCCCTGTAGGTTTTTAAGTACTAAATATCTGTTAAAAATACCACTATTTCTACGATTCGTTCAAGCACATGTTAATCCGCAAGCATAGCATACGAGGAAAGTGGTATTCTTCACAAGCCAAGGCGGCCGTGTCTTGCCTCCCGGTTCCAAGCCAATGGGGCAGCGTCAAGTGACGTTATATTACCTACGATGTAGCATCTGGAGGGCATAACTACAAGGGGCACTAGATTAAAATGTAAGGGAAAACAACGGCACTTCTAGTCAGTACAGTGCTTTGAGAGCGAATTTCTTAGGCTTAAAAAAAACGATGTTTTCTCCAACAACAAAAATCGCGCGTTGTAGGCTTAAGAAATCCAGTCTAATAGCACTGGCTTCAGTAAGACACCCTTTTTTCCCCCCTCCAGTGCCCCTTGCAGCTAACCCAATTACTGGCTCCACCATACCGTTATACACAATAATACAACGTTTTGTCACTTCTCTATTTTCGCTCGTTTCGGAAAGTTAATGACTCTTAGCCGTGCTCTCGTTAAATAAATACAGAATACTAAAAGCCAATAACGTGCACAAAGTATCAATTTCACTTGACACTTCAAAATTGTTATGTTGTGCACTTTATCGGCTTTTATTCTTTGTTTAAGGTACAAGTGCTTTTTAATTCGGTTAAAATAAGACTTTGGCTGTGGTTTGTCAACTGACCTGAAGGCGGCAAGCTAAATCTGCAGCTTCTCTACCAGACGGCCTTGTGACGAGCGGTGGAAAACAAAGCAAGAGTTATGACGTAGATACTCCCACATCCTACCGAATTGCATGCATTTATAGGCTCCTGCCTTTACATACCAAACAATGTAGTAAGTTGAAATAAGACAATAAAGTTAAATAAAATAAAATGTCTAGTTGCCTGGTGCATAAATTTACAACCTAACCCGTAAAGGAAACAAGTTTATCTGTGTGGCCGTAAAACTTTTATGTTTACAGTGTGGCTGCAGTGTGTCACCAAAACGAACAGGCTATCCATCAAGTGCAGGTAAATGACGAAGTCACGACGTTTCGGTTCCTAGCTCGGAACCGTTTTCAAGTGAAGGGATTTTAAAACAAGTCAAACAACAGAAAAAAAAATGTAAAACATAACAGTTAAACAGGTGGGTAATGCGTTTCTAAGCCTTACGGCTAAGAATAAAATTAAAATGAAAACGTCGGCACAATTCGAAAGAATGTGCCAACAGTCGGCTCCCCACTCACCCAACTCACACTGGTAGTTGAGATCCTTAAGACTTGTAAGTCTTAGAACCATGTTTTAATTTTTTTCTGCTGTTTGACATGTTTTAAAATGCTTTCACTTGAAAACGGTTCGTATCTAGGAACCGAAACGTCATGATTTCGTTGTTCACCTACACTACATGGCTACTCTGTTCGGTTTACTTACTAAAGCGCATTTTAGCTAAGTTTCTGTTGTTTTTTTTTTACACTGTGTCACTACAATAAGTCAAAGGTTCTTCAATTCTTGACAACTACTCTGTTCGGTTTACTTACTAAAGTGCTTTTTAGCTTTATGTTTTTTTGTTTTTTTACACCGTGTCACTACAATAAGTCTAGATTTTTTCAGTACTTGACGACAACTCTGTTCGGTTTATTACTAAAGTGCTTTTTAGCTTTCTGGTTTTTTTTTACACTGTGTTACTACAATAAGTCAAAAGTTCTTCAATATTTGACGAATACTCTGTTCGGTTTACTTATTAAGTGCTTTTTAGCTTTCTGTTTTTTTACCCTGTGTCACTACAATAAGTCAAAAGTTCTTCAATATTTCACGACTATTCTGTCCGGTTTGCTTACTAAAGTGCTTTTTAGCTTTCTGTTTTTTTTTTTTACACTGTGTCACTACAATAAGTCAAGAGTTCTTCAATACTTGACGACTATTCTGTTCGGTTTACTTACTAAAGCGCTTTTTAGCTTTCTGTTTTGTTTTATCATTACTGTGTTACTACAATAAGTCAAAAGTTCTTCAATACTTGACGACTACTCTGTTCGGTTTACTTCCTAAAGTGCTTTTTAGGTTTCTGTTTTTTTTTACACTATCACTACAATAAGTCAATAGTTCTTTAATATTTGACGACTATTCTGTCCGGTTTACTTACTAAAGTGCTTTTTTAACTTTCTGTTTTTTTTTTTTTTACACTGTGTCACTCAATAAGTCAAGAGTTCTTCAATACTTTAAATAATCAAACAGGCGTCGCAGTCCCATATCACTTCACTACTTTTTTTGTCGTGTACAAGCTATAAGCCTCGCCTCAAGTAATTTGCACCTCACGCTGGATTTGCGTGGGACTGACTGCAAAACTCCTCTGTGTTCAGTTTTTATCGAGATTGCAAATGAAGGCTCGCTTATCTGTAATCTAAATCCAATTAGAGCCTAAGGAGTGTAAAAATGCTCCGCACGAAAAGACAAATAGTGACAAAAACTTACACGGTTTATCAGATTTCAACTACAAGAAAATTAGCCGCCTTGTTGGCATTAGTAACATTTTTCGCGTGCCGCAATATTCAGAATGAATGTAAATGCCGGGCGGAAATTCCGGGAACGAAGCCTAAAACGGCGACCGAATTAAAACTGCCTTAAATGTTCCTATGATTTGATCGTCTGTGGTTTTTCAGGGGCAGAGACAACGTACCCAAAAATCCGAGAGGACTCCACGTGGGTGGCTCTTGTTGTTGGGGGAAGATGGAGGATGGACGCGCAACTATTTTCATTTTTTTTTTGTTGTGGTTTAAGTAAACGCCTTACGGTCCATACTATAAGAATAAAGTAAAACAAAAACGTAAATTTCTGCGTTTCATTTATCTGTAAAGCGTGTTTTTGAAAGCTCAGTCTCTGTAACGATTCCAAGCTTTTTGCCGAACGTCGGAATCAGTTTGCCGAAAATTCAAATATTATGATTTTTCGGCAAACTCAGTCAGAAGTTCGGCAAAAAAGGATAGGCTCATTACAGGGACTGGCCTTTCAAAAACACGCTTTACTGATAAATGAAATACAGAAATTTGCGTTTCTATTCCTTTATATTACTTTTTCTCCTCAACTATTGGTCAGAATATTTTCTGATTTTTTGGCCGAGATGACCAGAATAATGATGTGTTAGACAGACGAATTAACAGGTTTTTCTGTTCATTTTGCTGGTCATGCGACATGAATTATTTTACCGTAGGCCTATAAAAGAATATTTTTTGTTTGCACACTAATCACCAAAATTGTATAAAACTGCATAAAACCTAGTCTTAAGGTTGATGCATGGTTAGAACTATAAAAACGTATTTCAAACCTATAAATGTTATTGTTTCCGAGGAAACGGAACATGAACAGGTGACATTTTGCTGTAGAAAAGCTAAGGGCACCTAACCTACCTTAGAATGATATATAGGAGGAATTTTGTGTATCGGTCTTCAGCCATTAACACAGAAAAGCGTGACGCCCGTGGTTTTACGTGACGTTTTATGGGTCAAGTCTGTTAGTGGTACCACACTAATTTCAGATTAATTTCTGTGAATATTTTACGTGCGATTGATTTCTCACTGTAGAGTAATAAAAAAAATAACTTTTATGAACATGTGAAATGCATGTCCCCCTGCCATAGTGTTTATTATACTATTATTTCAATTAAATTGACTACTTTAAATATATAGGCTATTTAACAGTATTAATGCATTTTTGCAATTAGTAACATGCTCATTATTATTATATCATATATTCTTTAGCCTACTACGGCATATTAACAGACCATGTGACTCATATACGTATCCTCTCTCTTTTATTTGTATTTTTTTGTTTTTCACCACGTAAATACTTAATCGATGCAACGAAACAAATTTAAGTTGTTTATATAAAAATCTATATTACGGATTATTTATTACTAAATTGTATATCATGATTATGTCAGTGAAAAAATAGCTGCTAATATGATATTGCGAACATACTCAATTTTTAAGTTATTAATTGATTTTTTTTATTTATTTTTATTTACCTCTATCACTGCTTCCATTTTCTGTCATGTAATGCCCATTTTGGGGCGGTTTGACAATATAAATAAAATTAAAGTTAAGTTAAAAAAAAAACCGGAACTCATTACGTAAGTGTATTGATTTAAGAAATTGAATTTAAGTTAAATTAAATTAAATTAAATTAATTTCGCAAATTGGGCGTGTAGAAGATATGAAATGAATCGGATAATACGTTCAAAAGTTACAATGTAAAATCGAGTGCTTTAAAATTGACACAATTTTGGAGCCAATAAATCAGGATGTTGTAACTATCGCGTGATATGCATCCCTTGTCGCAAGGTCGTCCGAGAAAGAAGCTCTGGGTTTCGTTCCCCGGATCCGGCCAGTTGATTCAACATCGCCAGAACCTTATTTTTTATCGAAACAATGTTGAAAGGCGTCAACTTTTCCGGCCCGCACGTGAGCTAGCATCGAGTTAGGAGGCGAAACATGCAGTTTCCACCTCAGATGAAGAAGCCAGCTGCTTCACCGCTTCACGCTCGTTGTTGCAAGCAGGGGTACTGCATGCATGCATATCGCAGTACGAGTGGTATATTGTCGCACCTATCTATTGAATTCAGCGTATTTTTTAACCTGCGATATCCCAGAAAATATATAGTTAACGCCTCGTCGCTTCACATTTCGCCACATGGGGGTCGCGATATAGAACGGGCAATGGAACACGCGGAAAAATTATCATGGAAATTCATGTTGTTCCTGCACACACAGAAAATGTTTTTAGAAGTTTTTGTCTGAAAAGCACAGCGCTTCCATAACGCTATAGCGCTGACGCTATAGTCTTGCAAACGTGAAATGCTTTTGAAATATAGCCGTATTCAGGTTGCAACACACGCTTAAAAGGATCTGCCGCCTCACTATTTTCGTGCATCCCACGCGTGCATAGGTTTTGCAACATTTACATAAGTTTGAGTAAATGTTGCAAAACTGTCTCATGCAAGAGGGAAACGCCAGAAAACTGAACGCGTTTGCAATGTTTCCGTAAATTTAAGCCAGTTTTGAAATCTCAGTCACACAGGAAAGACGACGTGGGGGCAGGCACTTTTAAAACACACGTAACGACTGAAATGTTTAAAAGAACAGTAGTGTTTTGATCTAAAAACAGTAGTGTTTATTTTACAACACATGATAAACATAAGTGTTACATTACATTTTATGACAACGCAGCTTTTTGCAAATTGTTTTCAAAATACTAAAAATACTAGGGTTTTATTTTTAAAACTTCCTTCTCTACACTCTACACAGGGCTTAATCACGTGTTTATAACGTTTTGCAAATTGAATGCAAGTATTTTATTTTGTATTTCGCGTTTGCAACATGTAAACGCTAATGTTTCGAAAAGTTTCTTCTCAGCCCGTGCTATTTATAAAACGCTTTTGGCTGTTCTTCAGCTAAAAAAGTCTAAAAAACCTTCTTCCTTTGCCTGAAATGTGTTTATTTTAAAGAAACAGACAAGTGTTTTTACAGTGATTTGACTTTTTTAAGTGAGAAATTAATCAGTCATCCCAGGAAATGACTAAAAAATTAGGATAATTTGTCGAATGAAACGACACCTAACATAGCATGCGCGTTACGATAAATGTAACAAGCATTCAGATGCGAAACTTTGTAAACACGTGCTAAAACACACGTAGCGTTTGCCGTGTTTAAAATAAACGGTGTTTTTGTTTTAAAACAGATTCTTTATTTTAGCAACACATGTTAAACATAAGCGTTTTCGTTAAACCCGATTTTCATATCAATTACCTATCACCCACAAAGATCTCTAGACAGAGTGTTTCGCCCTTGTTTGGGCTCGTCAGTACAGAATACTTTGTGGATGAGAGCATGGCTACGCTTGCTAGGGCAAATCTCTGTCTAGAGATGTTTGTGGCTGAGAGCTAATTGATATTAAATGAACAATTGGTAAAAATTGTCCTAGGCCTGGGTGTCAACCATTCAGTTGAATGGAGACCCAACCAATTAGACGTTTCTGCTCTTTCGCTTGCTAAAAATCGTATTCGTTTCGCTCTTACCGAGTTTCATAAATACTTTCTTCACAATTTTTTTTAAAGTGTGTCTTTTTAACGTCTATTTGTAAATTAAACGCGCGTTTTATTGTACTACAGTTAACGTCTGCAACACTATAAAAATTTGTGTTTTGAAGATCTCTTCACACAGCCAATTATGCTGTTTGTAAAACGCGCCTGTAGGTTTTTGAGCAAATGCCTCTAAAACGATTTCCATGGTGTGCCAAATGTGGGTTTATTTCAAAACACTTGTTTTTTACCAATAAAAACTAGGGTGGCATCAAGCAACTAACATAATTTGGGAAGGAATGTTATCGTTTCTCATATTTTACAGTTTTTAACCCCCTTCGCAAAGCGAGAATCATACATCAGCATCATTAGGTCCTTTTGCGTGTTTAAATCGTCCGATCGTACACACGAAATTTGAGACTTGGTGCATGGACTTGGTCGACTTACCCGAAATTTAATACATGGCAATTTTACCTAAATTTATCGACTAAATCCGAATTTCGCCAAGCTCGGCAAAAATTAATGGAATGAATTAATGGTTGAAAAATCAAAAGTCTAAAGGCCTCTCCAGACAGAAGCAAATTTCGTGCGAAGCTATGCGTCACTACGTGCCTACAAGGTCAAAATTGCAGCAATCGTGTGGTTGGTGTTGCGTTAAGGACGAATATTGAAGTCTTTTTTACACCATAGTGCGTCGGCGTGCAGCCGCGAGAAGCCAGTCTGGTTAGGGCTTCATACGCCAACACAGCAACGTATTGATAAAACGTCGTAATAGATAACGCTGTATCACAGCATGTTCTAAATTATAATCGTTTACCGGCAACTAAAGTTCGAAATTTTTGAAAGGCTTATGCAATAATACATGGAAATTATTATTCTAATGGAATGCCGGATAAGAATTGCAAACAATTTCCCTGATCAACTGTAGGGTGTAATGTTGAAGTATAAAATTCGGCCTGAATACGATGAGACGTTACTGCTATAGTATGTGCAAACGAATGTGCGAGTAACGTAGGTTTTAAGCCGAATCCAGGCAGTTTGAATAAAAAGCCTAATCATGGTTCAACAAGGTAGTTGAAATCCTTGAAGTGCTTGAATTTGTTAAGAACAAATTCAAGGCCTTGAATTCCTTGAAACTGTTAGCTAAGCCCTTGAAAGTTATTGAAAATTTTTTTTGTCACAATATGTAAATACTGCCCTAGCTTTGAACAAGATAAACAAGTAACGTGTTTTAAATACGTTGCAAGTTTGTCATATGTTTGTTCCGCGCATATATGTATCCTTGTGAAACTCCTTACCCTGCCTGATGAAATTCGAGCTAAGGCAACTGGCCTAACCTAACTTATAACAATAACACCAACATGAAAAAAAGGTGTTTTTTTTCCACTGGCTAATTTTTCCCCTCGGCTTTTTTTTTTTTCATGCACGATAAAAACGTGAAAATTTTATTGATCGGTAAAATGTTGTATCTTCATCGGTAAAATTAAGGCCTATGTAAAGCTGGATTTGATTAAATTTATTGGTTTCAAAAATGCCGTTTTTATTGTTCTTGGAAAAAGTCGCTGAAAAATTATATTGGTTTGGGAAAAAGTTCTTGAAAGTGCCTGAACTTTTTGCATGTAATCTTATGCTAACCCTGGTTAATAGTAGGCTAAACATATGGATTACAAACAAAAACGTCAAGTGTGCCGTAAAAAAAGGGTTACATTATTGAAGTTTCACTTTACTTGTTAAAATGTACACGCATAAAAATTGATGGTTTTTTAAATTGAAATACGCAAATGTACAATTGGAAAAAAAATTGCACCTGTTTAAGTGCTGTTGTGCTTTACTAATTAAATTATTGTTAAAGCATAACGGCGCTTAAACAGATGCAATTTTCTCAATTGTACATTTGCGTATTTCAATGAAAAATCATCAATTTTTATCCGTGTTCATTTTAACGAGTAAAGTGAAACCTCAATGGTGGGCGGGTGCTTCGTGCATGCACCGTCTATTTCTATTTCTATTTCAATCATGGATATGGTTTGAATGCTGCATATCTTTGTTATATGGAATTTATGCATGTTTTCACCGGCTGAACAGCTCAAGGTGTAGGCTAATTTTGCCACCTGCAATCATCAAAAGAAGAAATATATATAGAGCAGTGACACGACGTAGTATTATTGTATGTAACTCTATGCTGGAGCCTTAATGGGTTAGCTGCAAGGAGCACTGCAGAGAGAAACAAAGGGCGTCATACTGAAGCCGATGCTGTGAAGAGTGATTTCTTAGACCTAAAACGCGCGATTTTTGTTGTTGGAGAAAACAACGTTATTTTAAGCCTAAGAAATCAGCTGTCCCGTTGCTTTTCCCTCCATTTTTACGTAGTGCACCTTGTAGTTACGCCCTCCAAAACCCATACTGGTGCCAATATGGCGGCAAATGTCACTGCTCTATATGTGCGCATATTTGGGACGGTAAATTTGTGTAGTTATCCCTAGCCTTGCCGATTACTATGCAACTCGCATCGGACTTCGTACTGAGGTCGTGCGGACTATTTAAGGGCGTATTTATTCTGCCATCTGGCTTTGCATTCTTGCAACTTGAATTTAGTTACGAAGATTCGCTCGCTGCCATGGTAACAACGCTACCCAGCTATATATCTATATCGTTTGGTTAAATGGTTAGGGCGCGTTTACGCAACGACTCGCATTTGCCTTCTCGCAGCTAGAAGCTAGACATCATCTGAAATTCCAACACGGCGGTGGTTTTAGCTCTGCCGGCGCGTAACGAAAGCAGTCGACAATGTGACTTCAGAAAGACTGAGAAAATTGTTTCGTCAGTAGGAATTCTTTCTTGTTGTCTCCGATTATAAGACTATAACAAGCATTTCTTCAAACGATGTCGGATTTAGGTAATCCAGGCAGTGAGCGTTTTTACCCTGGCAACGACATCTTCGACATCGCGATTAAATTCTAGCTGCGAGAATACAAAGGCGAGTCGTTGCTTAAACGCGACCTTACAGTTGGATGATCTCCGAGAATAAGATATATAGTCACTTCTTAAATGTTACGTATTGTTTGTTTTCATTGCGAGACAAACAGTCGCCAAGTTGTAATTTCATACGTTTCCCAGCTTGTGGCTCCGAGAATGGAGAGCGAGATTAATACCGTATAAATACATCTTGTCCACCGTGAGTGTGTAGGTTTGGCCCGAGTTTTTTTTTAATGGGCTAATTTTAGGGAAATGGTAACGGTATTGTTAAAGGAGTCCATCTAAAACCTGTGTTGAATTGTATTCTAACGTATACGTGACTAAACTTAACCCTTAGACTATGCAAATTTGCGGCTATTTTGTCTAAACCTTGTTTATATTTTGATTTCTCAAACAGTTGGTGGGTGTGTGCATTAATGCATTAACATCAGTGACTTTTTAAACAACAGTAACTTCTTAAACGTCGTCGACTTCTTTAAACATCACCGACTTCTTTAGTAATTATTATCACGCACATTTCTTTATTCGTAATCATGCACGGTTCAAGTTTAAATGCGATGCTACATTTTCTTGCTCATTGGGTACAGCTTTTTCAAAGGAGTTTGGAAAGCAAATTCCTTTAATGAGTTTGCGAATTTTGTAAATATTCCGTTTGAATATGCATGCGTTCAAAACACAAGTGACGATGCGTGAACCTTGCAATTTACAGGAAAATGGAGTATCCTACATGCTTTTTAATGAAAACCACAATCACAATACTCGCAGCAACGACTATTCATTTTGTTTCAGCGTGGAACAGAACTAGCTGAGCCTCACGTATAATGCAGTTATATGTTGCAATTATCTATTGTTGACCAAATATAAAAATAAAATTTAAAAATTCGAAAAATTCAAATCTCTGTCAACAATTTTTTCATCTCTCAGTGGGTTTTCGTTTTAATTTTTCGTTGCAACAATAATTCTGAGAGGCTAGTGCAGTTAATTTATGTTCACTGAAATTTTTGTTGAATTTTTGTCAATGAATTCACTGAATTGATTTAAAATCAATGTTTTTTTTTTACTGAAACAATTATTTTGATGTTGCTGTAAAACCGCAATCATGCAATCGTTTTCATGTTTTAGTTTTACGTGTTTGGGCCTAGATTTTGCATGTCAAGATCACTTCTAAGACGGTGTTCTGTTAGGTATGAGAAATTTTAACAGTATACCTAAAAATGAATTTTGAGATTTTCGGAGACTTGAAGGTGCCCCTGGCATCCGTGCCCCCCTGCCATACTTTTTTTTTTAATTCTGTGAGTGGAATAAGTTGGAGAAAAATCCTTCCAGCCAAAGAATTTCACAAAATTACACATGACTTTAACACTTTTTAGCCAGTATTATTTTACTACCTTCGGATACAATGTTAGCTTTGCCGCTTTGGAGGATTTGTCGCTTTAGCAGTTAACAACATCATAACACACACAAAAAAATCATCCCCTGCGAAACAGTTTACGGAGATTTAAATGTTTGAAATTCGTGCTTCATAACATTAGCAGTCTAACACAGGATTACTGTCTTACGCACAACGAAATCAGGCTTAGTCTCCTCTTTGTCTGAACTAGTTTTTAGTGTCGAAAATATTAACTTCGAATTCCTAAAACAGGATTTAGTCTTAGCCATTATATTATAAGCTCGTTCACTATAAAAATAAACGTTTAAAAAAAAAAACACATTTTAGACATGCCTACATGTTTTTTAGCCGTTTGTAACTGAAAAACACATAAAAGCGTTTTACAAATAGCACGGACTGAGAAGAAACCTTTCAAAATATTAGCGTTTTCATAGTGTTGCAGACATAAAATACGTTTAAAATGAAATACCAGCGCACAATTTGTAACGCTCAATTTATGAAACAGGCTTAAACCGCAAACGATGAAAGTGTTTAAAATAAAAAAAATAGTGTTTTTTCTCTAAAAACAGCAATATTTATTTAAAAACACATGATAAACATAAGCGTAATCGCAAATTTTCAAAAACATATGCATTGTAATAAAAACACTACTGTTTTATTTTAAACACTTTTGTCGCTACTTTATGTTTTAAGCATGTGTTTATAAAGTGTTGCAAATTGAACGCTACTGTTGTATTTGAAACGCATTTCAAATGTACGACACTAAACGCTGATGTTTTGACAGGTTTCTTCTCACCCTATGCTGCTTGTAAAACGCTTAAATACGTTTTTCCACCAAAAACGTCTCAATACGTTTTATAGGTGCGTCTAGTTAAATGTGTTCATTTTGAACTCACGTTTTTACAGTCTTTTCAAATTTTTGTTTTTTATCTCTACTTTCACTTCGGGATTGTTTCGTCTCGTCTCCACAAATCTCGATAAAGTTCGTGTAGTTTTGGAGTTTAGAGCATTTCTGACATATTTCCTATTGAACCGGGGAAAACTTTTTTTTAAAAAAACGCTCTTCACCCCGGCCTTTTTCTCACGAAAAGATTGTATTTTTTTTTTAAACAACGAATGTAATTTGAGTGTTTATAAGAGTTCCGTTTGCGTAAGATGTTGCCGGCAAATGTCTTTCCGGTATTTTCGGGTTACTCTTATATTGCCTTTTCACAATGCCATTCGATGATTAAGGCTACCTGCCGGGTGTTAATCTGTTTCACCGAAAAATTTTTCCGTTTCGACCTAAATTCGCCGAAAACTCGGCTTAAAACTCGATGAAAGGGAAATTCCCGTTTCACCGAACCCCGCTTCGCCGAATCGAAATATTCTTCAAAATTTGTACATTAGAGAAATTAAAAAAGCCTTCCTACTTGTAAGGAATTTGTGATTAGTTGCGATTTCTGGTGCTATACGTTCAGCCGCAGCGAGAGCAGCAGCGCGAGCTTGGCTAGCAATTTGGAACAATTTCCTAAACGGGAGTCGGCGAAACGCGAATTCCTCTTTTTGGAATTCGGCGCCGATTAAAATTAAGGCATGGATTAAAATTCGGCAGAACGGGATTCGGTGAAATGGGTAAGCTATACACCGTTTGCCATGGCCAAATCGACAAACGTCATGTAGGCTAAACCTCGAAAACTGAGGCTATTCTCGTAATTAATGTAAAAAAATATAAAATACAAATTAAACTATAGTTTGTGAGAGAGCAAAAAAAATATGATGCAGCAGCCTAAATAAAATTTGGCGCTTATTGTGTATTCAGATAAACACTAAGCTAATATTGTGAAAAACAATATGCATTAAATAATAATTAATTAGTAATAAATTGGACATTACACCTAGCGTATTCTCAATTTTAATATGATGATAAAATTTTATTTTCAATTAAATTTATTCTGATTGAAATTGAGATTCAAATAGAAATAATTTGAAACTTTATTTAGACATTACAAAAAAAAAACGGTACAGAGTGAGCATAGCGTTAATGATATAAAAAAAATTAAAAGTAATCTTTAGTTATCAATCGGCCATTATTTTATTTGTCGTTTGAGTGAGATATAGTTGCAGTTAAATCTAATAATTCTGATGGTATTATATTAATAGCAGTTGGAAGATTAAAATCTTTATTTCTTTACCCATTATTAATTTCAATCAGCAGAATTTGAAAGCGTATGGTTTTAATTTAAATAATCAAGAAGTGATGAGCTCTAATTTTATTACTCTAGCGTTTGGCCAACTTGGAGCACCTCAGTCTCACCCCACTAAATTGTACCGCAGTTAATAATCACATAAAAATTCAGCCATAGCCCTGGCTTGAGCCATCATCAAGGGATCCACCCGGCTGATTTACCCTATAACATTCATATCTCGGCTTCGTAAAATTCATCAACACGTACGCCTTTTGACTACAAGAATTAACCATAGTGTATGCCGTCAAATGCTACGACGAACCTCGATACTCTTTAATATTTCACGTGCCTAAAAAATCTCCGACTCTTTATAAACTCCTAATTTTATGTATAGTTTATGCAGTATATTTTTCTGGTGTTGGGATTTACCGAAAATTTGACCAGTTAAACTCGGGTTTCGCCAATCTCATCTCAATTTAAAGGCACGAAGCAGTTAAAACTGCGACACCGGACAGTGGGCTGGGTAGGAGACATTAACAGTTTGTCAGTCGCCAAGTTTCCAAGAAGGGTTCAGCCTTTGAAAGTAGTGATATCACTCAACCAGGGAATGGCAGCCAAGGTTAATCCTATTAGTCATGTTAGCAGCACTTTGGACGTTAAATGAAAACTTGAAGATTCCAACTGCAAGTAGCACTATTCTAGTTTTCAACTTTCGAACTAGTCGGTGCGATTCAGTGCCGCTGCTAGCGTTTTTCAAAGGGGAGGGTGGGGGGCAAAGGTAAAATATAGGGCCTCCAAAAATTAACAATTTGGGTATTTGGGTTTCATGGTTGGGGACTATTTTATAGCAGTTTTGTGTACAAATTTGGGCCCCTGCTTGAATTATGCCCCCCCCCCCTCCCTTGCGTCCCGGGCTCGGGTGCCCTCCTTAATTGCAGCACTGGTGCGATTAACTTGGCTAATAGGATTAACCTTGGCGACGTTTTTCTGGTTGAATATTATCACTACTTTCAAAGGCCTACCTTTTTGGAAATTCGACGGCTTCTCTTAGAAGACCAAATCTGTTTCTTTAAATTCGTAAGGTAAGTTTCGCAAAGCCTGTGGTAACTGTTTTTCTTTTCTTTTAAATTTGTTAGTTTTGCGGTAATTAACACAATTATTATGGAGTAACAATTTAGCAACCAATTGTGCCTACTTACACTAAACGCAACTTAGCCTAAGCAATAAATCAAGTAAATAATTATAGAGAAAATGTCAACTAAATCTTTGCATGCTCCCACAACAACAATTCAGCAATCCTCCGCAACATATTGTTAAAATTTTGCCGCGTATAGCTTCCCCCCGTGGAGATGCGAGTGGCTTTCCTGCAACGTCCACGACGACGGATTGACGCATCGCATCGCCGTGCGTGCGTGGGAACGAAAATGATGAGAGTCGGACGAACAAACAAGAATTTGTACAGACATACAGACAGACAGAACAAAATTCTTACCTTGGCCGCCTGCAAGAAGAAGTGCGTCTCAGGGGGTACCGAACTCCGAGGGTAAGCAAAACACGAGGAACGCGACTGATACATAATGTCGGCGCAACTCATGCTGCAGTGTCCGTTTCCCGCCGCCAAAGCACGACGCACGACGCCGAGCCGACGGCGGCGTTCGCCGTACGACACGGTCGACAGCTACGGCACCAGCAGCGGCAACCTCGGATCGTTCAGCCGGTCGCAAATCTACCGCAGCTGTAATAGTATTGTAATTATTAGGCCTAGCAGTAGTCGTAGTAGTAGTAGTAATCGTAGTAGGTCTAGTAGTGAAAACAAGCGTAGACGTCGCGATCGACATTTCTCCCACTAGGGGGGAAAAACTGGGAGCCCGGAGGACCACGGGGAACGCGTCGTTTGCCCGGGTAGTCGGGAATGGAGAAAAAGTGGGAGGGGTTTCCTCGCCGCACACTCCCTCCCGTCTCGAAGCCAACAGCCAATCCGTGAGCGCTTTATTCGGCCGTCTCGCCTCCCGATTGGCTGCCGGCCCGCCTTCTTTAGTCCCTGCCGACAAAGTGTGCGCTCGTGCCTTAACAATAGGAAGATGAATATGTTAATGATGGAACGCGGATTGTTCGCGCTCGCGCCTAGCACTCGTTACGTCCCCTCCCCTTCTCTTCCCCCAGACCCATCTTGGCACCCCGCCCGCCTCCCCACCCCTCTGCTTTTTCGCCGGCCGCCAAAAGAACAAGCTCGATGAGCACGGGGCTTATGGCCATGCATAATTTACCGGGTAAGTAAAACCCAGTCCTAGCGTGACCAGGTATGGGCGACGAGCGTTGTCGACGAGCCACGCCAACCAGGGTCCGTGAGAAGGGGATCTACGGCTGGGCAGGGAAGTGGGAAAGGTGTGTGTTGCTGTTATGACCATCGTGTTGTCATCGTGGTGTTGAATGGCATCAGGATCGTATGAAAAGCATATATAGGACGTGGGAGTCTCCATGAGTCTCTGTTACTAGGACGTGGGAGTCTCCATGAACTACTACTGCTTCATATTATTCCATTCCTTGTCACAAAGGTCGGATGGGAGAAAGCGTGGGTTTCGTTTCCCGGCTCCAGTCCTGTTGATTCAACATCGCCAAAATCTTATTTTACCACTTAGCAATGTTAAAAAGCGTCAATTTTCCGGCACGCGCGTGACGGGCGTGAGCCAGGAGGTGAGACACGCGATTTCTACCCCAATCGGTCTTAGCTCGAAGATTTGTACCCCAATCAGTAAAATCTGTAGGCTACACACTTGTCACAACCAGGGCCGTAGGTGTAACCCCCGCAGCCCCCGCAAGGCGGGGGGGGGGGGGGGGGGGGGGGGGCGCTCAAATGCGAGCCCCAGAATTCCGAGCTTGCAGAAGAAAAATTTTCAGTTTTTAATTACCGTATTTTCCAAACGATTAGACGCACGAACTGCTAGCTCGAAGCAGACAGACAGCTTGCTTGATCCACTCAAAACCTACATGCATTCATTCGTTGCAGTCATAGTTATTTCTAGTAGTATGCATTAAAAAATCAAAATCCCCCCCCCCCCGCCACCACCACCACCTTCTTCCCCCTCCCTCCCCCACAAAACGAAGCGATTGACTCTCTTTCATTACGCCGGCAAGCCAAAATGACTGCAGGCTTTCTGGTATCATCTTACTAGTCAGCACAAAATTATGTCTTGATGAGCCGGGCAGCAGAACTAACAGTTCGTTTCCTTAGTTCCTATGAACCATAACTAGCGACATGAAAATGAAAATAAAATAACGAAATTATTGTTTGTGTTGAACAATGATGAACAACTTTGAGCCAAGGTACTCGTTTCTGTCGAAACGCTACATGTGGATGGTCAGCTAACTAAACCGTGCACTGGTGGAGTGCCTACAGTAAGATAAAGCTGGTGTTTTTTTTTTCTCCGCATTTCATGCAATTTGCAATTCATTTATTAGTTCTTTGATTTGAAATGTGTTGGAGCAACTCGAATTTAAAGACATGCAAGGCCAAGCAAAAATTAACATTTACTCCTCCCCCCGCCCCAGACAAAAAATAAAAATACCGAAAAAAATGTTCTTTGTATAATTCATGATAAATGGTAATAATATAGCTTACAAGAAATAGCTGGCACCGACACCGTACCGATAATTTCTGAATTCACATAACATAGGGGGCCCGAGATTTTTTCTTGCAGCAGGGCCCCCCCCCCCCCCCC
>JAHWFP010265627.1:0-10181 GCA_023313725.1 Lithobius niger | reverse complement strand
TAGTTGTTATATTGAGCACGTAATGTTTTTGTAGGGAGGGGGGGGGGACACAAACACATTTCGTCTGTGGTCCCTTCCCTTACTTCTTTTTTTAATGGGGGGGGGGGGGAAAGGGCGTGAGTCCCTGGACCTTACGGCTCGGGGCGGTAGACCTCAACCCCACCCCCGCCAACTCCCCCAAATTTTGATATATACTCGCTTCCAAAAAGTATTTTTCTGTGGGAGGTCTTTCTATAAAATTCATAACATTTTTGGATTTTAGCGAAATATCATAAATTTGTCATAAATTTTTGTTTTGTGTCATAAATATCATAAAATAACATAATTTTTTCGAAAATTTCTCTATCTACGAGTCACTATCACAAGTGACCCATGAAAAATTCTAGATTTCTAAAAATGCCTTGTCTCCCCTCCCTTGTAATGTTGCAAGGTTTTGAAGACTTAACTTCTGTCGTCTAAAAAAAAAATATGAGATAGAAACAAGGTTTACAAACCCACCATCTTTGAAAGTTTTCAAGAATATGTGTTGAACCTTTCATCGAAAATGCACATTTGGAAACGTGCCAGTCTGGACTAAGATTTAGTTATGTAGGAAATCATCCACAGGTAGTCTAAGTTGTCATAAGAAACGCTTATGTTGGTGCGAGGGGGCGAGTGAGGTTATTTTGGACCTTAATTGGCTGGGAGAATATCAAGATATTTTATAGGACCTTTGGGGGTGTCATACAAAAATTCATCACGTTTTCATTTTAGCCAACAACCAACCTCCCCCAAGCCAAGTGATTTAAAACCAAAAATGTGGGTTAAAAATTGTCCTAAACTGGGTTAAAAATGAAAACGAGATGTCGATTTGTCATAAAACTGTCATAAAATTTGGATACGTTTGGTCATAAAATCAAAAAGAAAATTTGTGCTTTATATAGGTGTGGGAGCCCTGTTCTTTATCTTGGCTACACGGTTCTTTTGCCAGGCGTGCTTCCGTTTTTATTCAGCTCGTGGTTGTTTTTTTTTTTTTTTAAACTTGTGTTTAAAATGTGTTGTAAAATAAACTTTACAGTTTTTAATTTAAAATAACCGTTTAATTTTAAACACTTCCGTCGCTTTGTTCATAATATTTGTAAACTAAACGCAATGCAAAATTATATGCTTTTATGTTTTGAAAAGTCTATTCTCAGCCTCAGCCATTGGTATTTTTTGAAATGCGTTTACATTAGCTTACAGCTAAAACGTCTGAACGTTGTTTGTGTCGAACGTGCATATTTTAAAACATTTGTTTGTACAGTGGGGGTGATATGAGAAGTAACCTAACCTTTCTAAGCTTTCGTCAAGAACTGTCTCAATAGTCCATTAGCATTTTTATAGTGTTGCAGACTACATTAGCACGTGTTCAACATAAAACACTAGCACTTTATCCCGCAAAGTAGTTATCAGTCACTAAAGAGTCTTTTGACCGTTACCGTAATACATACGGTTATAAAATATTCGGCTGAAGAAAGAAACACAAAAACACGAACATTCTCTTTAGGCGCTCTCCTGCTCATTACATGCATTAGCAGACATGACTTTTGAAACGCTAGTGTATATATACATTCTCCAGAGGTGGAAGGGAGAGGAGTGAGGCTTAATGACACACGTTGACAGCTAGGTTATTAGCGCCAACCTCACTCACAGTGCAATGACCC
The DNA here is from genome assembly GCA_023313725.1 of Lithobius niger. Taxonomy (NCBI): domain Eukaryota; kingdom Metazoa; phylum Arthropoda; class Chilopoda; order Lithobiomorpha; family Lithobiidae; genus Lithobius; species Lithobius niger. The sequence goes on along the minus strand of JAHWFP010265627.1, from coordinate 8,499 downwards.
GGAATGCCGCTGTGCCACACATTTTACGCCTTTGGTTGGAATGTGTATAAATGTAGCAAATTTTGCTTTGTGTGGGATATACTTTTATAGAGATGTTAACCAAACTCCAATAGATAAGCAGATGCACTGTTTATCCCCTGCAAGCCCAGTTTGGTTGCCTTTTCTTTTTTTGCAGCCTAGATTGCATTGAACAGGCCCAATACCGCTTTACCTAGGAACTTCCCGATTTTCGAGACCTAAGTTATATTTTACGTCTTGAGAGAACCGGCCTGGAACTGGAAGATTGAGGTTCGATTTGATTTTAGCCTAGAAGATTTGGCGTGGTCTTATTCGAGTTGACCTCCCTTTTTTTTTTGACAGGGCTCCAAATCTGCTTGGTACGCGTATAGGCACTCTTGGAAGTTGTCCGTTCAAGGTGCAAACCTTAAAGGTACATCCGGCCTTCCTTATAACAGCCACGCGCACGCAGATCTCAATAGGCGCATTTTAATATCGCACCGTTTCACGAGACTCGGCATAGGAATACAAGGTCAACTGAGATAGTAGCTGCATTTCTCGCAGTGAGGAACGCATCTACTATCTCGGTTGGCTTTGGGAATACCGGTAGTAGTAGTACGAAACAACATCAAGTTAAAGATTATGTCGCCACAAACCGAAATGATTTTTGTATTTTAACTTAACAATTTATAATATTTTAGGCTAGAATCTTATAATTTTTCTTCGGCGATCTATTGGCATAAATAATTTTATTGTACTGCATTAGTTTTGATATCTTAATTATTAGCAAACGATTAAAAATTTGTTCATGCACACACACGCACAGTTGAAACGTCAAGGTTATTGTAAGCGCGCAAAGGATCATTTACTTGCAGGATGCAGTAAATATAGTTCCCAATATTCAACAGAAAATCTCCTAGACGCCACATTTTAAAGCGGATTTTTAGCAAGAGATTGACTAACGGTGGTAAGTTAACAGAACTTTGGGGCCGTACTTGATGTGAAGGATCGAGAAAAATTCCTATGGGAGGAATGTCATTTTAACTGTAGAAAATATATTTCCTCAGTTCGGGTGATGCCAAAATGGAATGCCCTGAGTTGTTCAACTGTCTGCATGGGGACGGGAGTCGGGCTTTAAACATATGCTCTTAAAATATGTTCTTCCACCACCATACGTGCGGGTAAACTGTTTTATTATTACGTTTTATTATTATTAGAGAATTTAATTCATGATTTCCGGGTATTGAATTCGGACAGACTAACAATTCTTCAGGAATTAACGACGTTTTCATTTTATTAGGTATCAATTTTGTCACGTTTTCGCTTGAACAAAGTTCTCCATGTCTTCACAAATTATAGAACAGAGGAACGTAGTTTAAAAAAAAATTGAATTGGGAATAAACTATACAGTAGGAGTAGGCATAAAGGTTAAGTCTCCAAGATTATAGTTCTACCCCGCGTTGCGCAACTCGTTCTGCGTCGCTACCCCCACGCAGCCAAGTTGTCGAACGTGTTGCTGTTGTAACTTGCGGAAAATGTTCGTACGTTAAAAATTACGCTGTGCAAGTTTTTAACTATACAGTAAATATGTGTGAAAAGTATCACTTGTGTGGCGAATAGTTCATGCATGTCTTAAGTAGTGTTTCAATGACCTTGACGCGAAGAAAAAGTATTGTTCCTCAAGACCAAGGCCGACTGGGGAAGAAATTACGTGTCTTCCCTCCACACGTTACCAGCCAGTTCTCGTGAGTGCCGGGAAATTATTCCACGCGCCATGGCTGTTTGCTGTGACGTGCATATCACGTGACTGGGCTAGTCCAATCAGACGGCCAAACAGCCGTTGTTCTCGTTCGTCATTGGCTAACTCATGGTGACGTCACAGCAAACAGCCATTGCGCATGGTTTAATGCCTATTAGCGCTGTTTTGCCAACGAAAAAGGTTAGCGGTGTTAAATTAACAGACGTTGAGCCAGGAAGCGAAATCTGCTGACGATCATGTGACGTGGGATGCAAAGCGAGAGCCACCCCGTATTCTGACAATAGGAATTGCACGAATTCAACTCCACAGCCATAATGCTGTAGGATACTGTATCCTGAAACCCACACCAGACATGGCTAAAATTTGACGATATAACTGAAGTGAAGTGATGCGTCAAAGAAGTAAATACAGAGCGATTAACAGCTTAACACTTAAAGCTATATATCAGCCACTTGCAGGGGGCGTCGGACGAACTTTAAACTGGAAAATCGTCTAATGGGATAATTGTCTAATATCTGCATAAATAAAAAATCTGGAAAATCATCTAAACGGAATATCGCATAATGGAAAATCATCTAAACGGAATATCGTATAGCTAGCCTAATGGAAAATCGTCCAAACGGAAAATCGTATAACGGATATACGTCTAACTGGACAATACCTGCGGTTTCTGATGTTATATGTAGGCCTATATCCGCAGCGATAGGCAGGGATATTAGACGATTTTTCATTATACGAATTTCCTGCTAGACGATTTTCCGTTGTACTGTTATAAGGTATACGTTCTTCCAGTCATGCGATTTTTCAGTTAGACGATTACCCCTCGCCCCCGCTTGCTGCTGGAGCCATTTTAACGATGCTGGCGTTCTTTTTTTTCTTTTTTTTTTTCTGGCTGGTAAGAATTCGCTAAAGACCATAACGGCGTGCTTATGTAACGACTCGCCTTTGCACTCTCGCAGCTAGTAGCTAGAAATTATCTGAAATTCTAACATGGCGTCGGTTTTAGCTCTGCCAGCTCGCAAAGAAACGAGTCACTGATGGAGTTTAGAAGCGATGGGAAAAAATTGTTTCGTCAGGAGGAATTCTTTATTTTACTGTCACGGATTATAAGACTGCAAACATTTGCTCAAAGGATGTCGGATTTACCATGAAGCGTTACCACGGTAACGACACTTTTGCCATCGCGATTAAATTTCAGCTGCGGAATGCAAAGGCGAGTCGTTGCTTAAACGCGTCCTAATGGCCGTAAAATCGAAGGTACCTGGATGTAAAGGCTTAACGTTAGAAATTCGACGCGTCGTCCAGTTAGCCACCGATTCTGCCACCAGTCGCGCTACTTACACCCCAAAAATGAACCGCTCTAGCATGCGGACTGAACTGTGAAAGGTACGTGTGACAGGCGATAGGCATATTTTAAACTTAATTGCATTGACACCAAATTATTAAAATTTAACAACAATGGCTTCATGCTACGTAGCTATTTTTTCACTCGACGACAAAACAAAGCCTCCGGAGGTTTAATTTCATGAATTTCAAGCAGAAGAGCAACCAAGGTACGTGTGTATTGTAATGTATGATACGCTACGGCGTTTTCAATTCTCATTAAAAATGTGTTAAACGATCCTTTGACGTAGCAGTAAATCGTCCGAAGACTTCAAGAATAGTACCATTACCGTAAAATAATGTTCGTTTTGCGCTGCAACACCGGTAAATCTAATAATGAGAAGATATCACGTTTTTGTGCATCTCGCATACACTAATCAATGTTACGATTGGGGTGTTTCGTTCTTCGTGCTTTCAGTTCAGCGCAACGCTTGGACGACGCGTCTAGCATGCTACGTGAAACCGAGGGTTAAGTCTTTTAAATATAGGTAAGTCTTGTAAAATCGTACATGGTGCAGTCGACATTTTAGGCGTAGTGCTGGCCGAAAAAAAAACAAAAAACGCCTATATGGTGAGCTGCAGGCCTAGTGGGAAGAGTACCAGGTCTATACCAGTTACGATGCCAGAATACCAGGGCTACCAGGCTGAATGTTTCCGAAAATATTTAATACACAGTGTAAAAACATGTGTTTTAAGATAAAAACATTTTTAGACTTTTCCTTTTACCTGAACAACATACGAAAGCATTTTACTAAAAGCACTGACAGAGATGAGAAAAGACCCCTTTAGCGTCGTTGTGGCCATGGACACGGTAAATGCGTTTAAAATAAGACGCTAACGATCAATTTGCAACACTTTGCGAACACGTGCATAAAATCGTAAGGCGAAGGAACTGCTTAACTTAAAACAGTAGATTGATTGATTTATTAAAGATCACGGGGTAGTGTTTATATTACAACAAATATTAAACATTAGTGTTTTAGTTTTAAAATTTTTAAAAAATCATATGCGTTCTATAATAAATAACTGCAGTGCTGTTTTATTTTAAACTCTTTCGCTATTACACGTGTTTTAAGCATGTGTTTATGAAGTAAGACGGTGTTTATTTTAAACGCGTTTCACGTCAGCAACACTAAGTAAACGCTAATGTTTTGAAACTGCTCAGCCCGTGCCATTTGTAAACTACTTTTATGTGTTTTTCAGCTAAAAACGCCTAAAAACATATTCGAGGTGTATCGAAAATGTGTTTATTTGAAAACACCCGTTTTTACAGTGTTTGTAATATACTGTCACACACCTTTATGTTTGTACGTCGCAGTCCTTATTATCAAGAAGGACAAGTCAGTTACGAAGGAGCATTTCTAAAGACGTTCGCACTTATTCCATGTAACCTATTACGGCCGTCAGCAGTATGAATTTTTATACGGTTCCTTTTATGCGATAACAACACGAACCCGACACGTTCATCGTTGCTGCCATCCACATGTTGCGTGTTCATCATTAAATGTATATAATTTTTAGGCCATTTTCTCCTCCTGTGTGGCCAATGACAAGGCGTTAAGCTAGAGAGCTGGGTTAGTTTTAACCTAATACATAGGTACGAAAAAAATGTGACTGATGCTGCAATTAATCCAGGCATGCGAAAACGACGCGTGGGATAGCGTTGAACGATCTTAAAGCGGGAAGGGAGAAGGCTGGTTCAACGCCAGTTGACGCGCATGCCGGATGGTTAACGCCTCTTAACGTTGCTTTTTGGTAAAATGAGATTCCGGCAATGTTGAATCAACTGGCGTGGAGCCAGGAAACGAATGAAATTCACAGCTCCTCTCCCAGACGAACTTTTGTCAAGGTATGAATTACGAAACGATAGTTGCAGCATGGACGCGTCCATCTCATAGGTTCCTGGTAAGACTTATAGGTTTTAATTTTAATATTTGGTATAATGATCACGACGATGTCACGTAGCACTGGTATAAGTGTTGCAATGGCTTTTGTATTGGTTAATCTTAATGATTGCTATAAAATGCGTAAAAAGTTCATATCGAACTCAGTGGCGTTTAGAACATAATAGCTTCTTCCTCGTCATAAAATTCAGAGAAAACTGGGACCAAAATCGTTATCGTGTTACGGGGGGGGGGGGGGGAGTAGGGGAACGACCCAAAGTTAAATTTAAAATTTGGCAAAAGTAGGCAGACAAGGGATTTATTACAACTGAAAACATTCTGAAAATTGTCGCTTTTTTTTGACGTTTCAAAGCCACTAAAATTACTGAAAATAAGTGGTTTTACAATCCTGCGAGGGACTCAAAACGCCCGCTTCCCAGACAGTCCTGACTCCATAGCTGAATTCTTAATTATTCCATTAAAAATGGTTCCTTTTAACCCCACCGGGAAATATAAATATTTTTTTCAAAACCCCAAAAAAGATTATGGGTAGGCCCATATACGCCACGGTTATATCTCAAAACAAGTCAACAGCCACACACACAAACATCACGAAATTTCCAGTGAATAGATTGTTCAGCCTAAAAATTTGCTAAAAATACGGCTGTATAGCCTATTACTAAACTGTTAAATGAATGATCGCTCTCCAAAATGTGAGTACGGTTGGTGAGAAGGGCACTTTTGGGATATGTAAAGGATCCTTCGAACATCCTAGCAAAATTGTCTTTCTCCGTCTTGGTCCGCTGTAGTTTAAATCGACATTAAGCTAGTTCAGTTAGACAACTTAAAGTTAACTAGTTAAAAAAAAAGCAAACATCTTTTATGGCAAACCATTCCGCCTTTTATTATAGAATATCAGATATCGTCAATCCAATTAAAGGTATCTGTAATTTCAGGAATTTGTTGGTCATGGGGATAAGAATTCAGTAGAGTTCATTTTCGACATTGAAGCACCCGCGAAGATCATAAAAAAAGGCTTTATTAAAATTTTTTGTTCGAAGTAGACTTTGAACCTTGGTCACTAAAACTAGAAGAGGACACGTACACAATTGTCAGAACAGTTAAAAATTACCCTTAAAGTTAAGGGTATAATTTTGAACTGATTTGGCATTTAATTGATGTGTGACCAAGAGTTCAAAGACTATTTCTAACCGAAAATTTTAATAAAACCATCCTTCGTCTTCGTAGGTACCTCAGTGTCGAAAGTGAACTCAGTCTGCCGAATTCTGATCTGTAATTATATTTATAGAATCAGTAAATAAGCGCCATTTATCTTCAAATGAATTAAAGATGCCTACAGAATTTAGATATCTGTATTTGCTACACACATCTTTAAATGAAATACAGGTAGAGGATTAGAACATTATATAGTCTATAAGGTGGACAAGGAATGAAGAACTCACTGATTAACTGTTCTCCTTACCATTTCACCAAATCAGGAATTAGTTCATCCCTTCAATTTTCCCTGAAATAAATATGCCACCGGTAGGTGCCTAAAATCGTTCTAACTTGGGATAAGGGAATTGGAACTATAATTCTAGGCATCAACCGGTCACATTTCAATTCAATTACAGACATCTGCAATTGAATTGTAGATATGCCGATTCTTAAAATTCAATTGCAGGTATAGTATATAATTCGCTGTATTTAAAGATGATCTGTAATCGAATTGCTGGTACCTTTAAATAAATTACAGATATCTTCAAATGAATTGCAGATATCTCTAAAATAATTGCAGACATCTTTAATTGAATTAAAGATATCTGTAATTCTGTAATAAAAGACGGAGTGACTTGCCACAATATTTGACTTTTATGAAGTATGTAACAGCTTACATGTACGGCAACACGCAAGTCACTAAGCCAACACTACATTGTGCACCTTGCCGTTAACACAGCTGTTGCGCGCCGCTAACTACACGAGAGTCCAACAGCCGGGAACGAGCGGGTCAAACTGTGAAACCAGTTGGAACAAGTTCACGCCTGCTACCCAGTCACGTAACGTGAAGCCTTAGTCCAAACCTATTGTTCTCCAACCTAATACAGGTGGCCGAACGACGGTTTGCCAGTTGGTGTTGGGGGGGTCGAACTGAACGGTTGGACCTCCGGGACTACGAGGGTTGGACAAGTTAAAAACCTTGGCTGATGAGTAATATGTGGTACGCTGTGCGTTAGACCCCTAGCTATGCAAGTACGGAATGAATTGGAATTGAGTTTTTTAACTTGAAACCTGTCGCCCATTTCCTGAGCACTTACAGCTATACCTATGACCGGCTACTTAGTTAATGCACAGAATTAATTTAGTATGCGACGCCGATGTCGGGATCCGTAAGTTTGATACGTCAGAATCGGATGTTCGAATTCTTCTTTGCTGTTCCAACTGAACGTCTTCTGGAAGGTTTTTTCTTTACGCCATGGGATTTCCTGCATTCACATGGCTTGTGTAAGCCGAATATTCTGACCACTCATCGTTGTGTTTGCTTACCTTGTTCGGTGTCCCATGGAACCCCTAACAAAGCTGGGATCATTCTGTTCTTGTTTTTTTATTATAATAATAATAATATAATAATAATAATATACATATTTACCGCCTACAACCAGAGGAAGGAAGTCGGAAGGGCTGGGGAGCCACTTACACCGATCCACAATTAAAAGAAGAAGCACCAAAAAAAAACTTAAATTTAGTTGAAAACAGAGAGAGGCCGTTTAAGAAATTTTTCCAAGGGTTCGGAGTTAAGCATTCTACGGAACAAAGCCACAGAAGCTGCATTTACGGTTTCAACCCCAAGGGCATTCCAAATAGTCACTACCCTTACCGAAAAGAAGTTATGTCGACAGTCTAGTCGAGCCGATTGAACAGACAGTTTCTTCGCTCATAGAAGTTCATCAATAACTAATTCTGTAAGACTTCGTGTGATAAAAACTCGAATATGCCGGAAACATTCGAGTTTTCGCACGGGGGTCTGGTTGAGAACCCGGCGTCAGCTATCGTTTATGACGAAAAGTCCGTAAGAAAATTATTAGTGACGACCGTACAAAAGCATAGCCCAATTTTCTGTCATCACTAATAGGATTAGGAAATTATATATTATCATGGAGGTCTGCCGAGAAACGAAATTAATTGTGGAAAAACATTATCAACTTCAACGCTATAACAGCTTTAATGCTGTGGACAATTTAGAACGTCATGTTTACAGAAAAACAATTCTAATTATCGGTACTAAAAAGGGACGAAGTGTTCAATGGCGCAAGACCGGAAGGAGTGAAGACTTTAGGCTTCATCCGCTTCGAAGCATAGGGCTAGTTGCCAGCGGTAACTGTTTCCTAAACTTCCGGTGTTCATTGTCTCGAAGTTACAGGAAAGTTCTGGGCCTGAGCAGTCGCTTGTACACATGCGTGACGTATGCTGTACTTCATT
>JAHWFP010265626.1:37458-52367 GCA_023313725.1 Lithobius niger | reverse complement strand
CAACGTGTAAATTCGCATGTTCGAGAGATCTTGGTTCTTTTAATCAACCCTCGTTCTGGTTTCTAATCAGATGAAAAACAGAACAATGTCTTTCTTGAATTTTTGTCAGCTGTACACCATTATGTTTACGTTGTGGCATTTAGGTAACCATGGAGTCAAAGTAAAGTCACGGAATTTGGAATGGTAAAATACTTCTGCACTGAAATCCGTATACACTGAACCCAGTCTAAAGAGCTGCAGTGCTCCAAAACTGCGAACTTCTAACCTGAGAACATTTAAAACTCGGAAGACTGAATTTTATCTAAAACGAAATAACTGAAAGCCTACAATAAAAACCCCTGCAGAATAGATGAAAGAAGTGATTTAACAAAATTATTTATTTCTTTGCGTTTCTGGGGACATGTTTCAGCCTGGCAATTACGGTAGTGCATGCGAGGCAAGCATGCCGAATAACCAGCAGAAGCTACGAATTTTAAACAGTTTTTAGACTTATTACTGACCACCTTTTCAGCTTTTAGATTTACTTCACTTCAGACCTTCGAGTTTTAAATTAGTACATTTCAAATGCATATCAGTTTATACTATGTTCAGTTAAAACGTCTTCATTTCACATAGCATGTCATTTTTATGTGGAACAATGCAACTTGAGCTTCTCTCGTAAAAAAGAAATGTAAATTCACCTTCGATTTTTTAACTAACAACTGCACAATGATAATCGCAACCCAATTTAATGGAAATTCCATAAGGAAAAACATGCACTTTAAATTTTTTCATCCACAAACTGAACAGGATTAGTCAAATGTGTTCATCGAATACTAAAAATTGTTACACATTACTAAGGCAGAAACTTCAAACTAAATGAAGTATTACATAGAATAACAATCTTGACACACCTTTTAGATTAAGTGGAAAAGAATCTTCATTGATCAAAAGTTGAGACTTCTTACGGATTTTAAACACCTAAGATGCGTCTTTAAATACCATGAGCAGAACTATGAAGCACTCACTTCATTTTTCATTCAGGTTATGTTTGTATCTTGCTTGTAGCCATTTTGTAGTACAGACCATTTAAAATGATGACCTTTTTAACCCTAATCACATTTCCAATTCCATGACCATTTTAACTATTATGCACTTTTACGATCTTGACAGTAAGGTGAAAGAAATTCAGAAGCTATATTTAGAATACACGGTACAGTTGTAAATGCCAGTGGTTGGTTAATGGTTATGGCAACACTGAACAGAGACAGTATTTGGAAAAACAAAGATTTCGTGGCAGTGTATTCGGCAGTGGTGCATCACATCTTTGTGCCGGACTTTTAGCATCACTAGTTTCTTATATCTTGCTTAAAGTTTTATTTGCAACATTATGAACATGCTTGAATAGTTTAAAAGTTTATTTAATCGTAGGTACGCATTTGAATTTGTTCACCTTTCTGGATCTTAATGCTTGTGGGTTTACTGTATGCCCTCAGACTGCAAACGCCTGTATTCACTATTTCATTCTATAATGTCAGCAGCAAAAATTCAAGAAATTCATTATGAAGTACGCAATGCTGAATTCCTACTACCACTCATTTTAGCATTATACCCATATATCTAATAAGCAGGATCAAGTTTAGGAAAAAAAATACCATTGAAAAATAAACACGGTCTTAAAGACAGTTATATTCGGCCATGAAAAAAAAAGTTCTTTGGTTCTCAGGCCCGTACTGGTCTATAAAAAAATCGTGTAGGTCAGCCTTCTTTATTTTCCTACTTTTATTGGAAAGTAAAATGTATTTATTTCCATAATCCCACCCATAATTGACCAATTTTGTTCCTTACACCATTTTAATAGTTTTTCGACAGCTTTTGATCGCAGATTACTTGAATGTAGATTACACAAATTATTCTCAAGTTACTTTAAAAGAAGCCTCACATCTCAAAGAGAGCCGGTTAGTGCGGGAATTTCCAAGAGATGCCAAATGACTGGACTCCACAAAATCACTTGCAGCTTAAGATCTGATTGTGTGTTGTTGTTCAGTAAACACGAAGTCTCTTTGGGGAAAATATATTAATGGAATAAGAAGCCAGTTGGCCTGGTCACATTAATCTGGAAGAGAAAAAAAACCCAGGAACCAAACTTTTTTTCTTTTCATGGCATAAAATTACAGAATCTCTCAAAAAACAAACTTAAAGGTAAAACAGTCTAACACAGGGAATGTTATGCTGGATGGTGGACAGATCGGACGTTGTATACAGTATGTTTTGTTCGTAGGTGGATGGGTCTGACGATAGGGGGATGTCAGAGGATAGACAGCATATAAGATGGCGGTGAATGTCTGTCTGGTCCAGTGGCATGGATATAAAGTCCTCGGTCTGCCGTTCTACGAAATTATATCATGGTTCTCTTTCTGCTACATATACGGCTATTGAGCGTTGAGTTTATTTATCAAAGATACGTTGTATTTCAGTTGTACACGCATGGGCTCTTAAAAGGTCAGCTGGACCCAATACAGTGAAAGGGTCAGCGTCGTCTTGAACACTCACTACAAATTGCTTGCCGATGGGAAGCCGAAATGTCTGTACAAAGGGCTTGCTGGGGAATAGTCAGTGGCATTTAATTCAGTGGCATTGAATGACATTTCTGTTTAGAACCTATCACCAAATATGTTCCCCTACATGGATTTCACCACCGACATTTTATGGATTTCTACGATGGAGGTATTAGTTTTTTTTTACCACTTAGCAATGTTTTTTTTTTTTTTTTTTTTTTAGAAAATGTCACGTAATCTGAAAACGGCTCTTGCTGCGCTAATGGCAAGCTATTAGAAAACGATCGCAACTGCTGCAATGTAGTTAGTAGTTCTACGTATAGCCATTTTTGCAACCTGGGTTGGAAGTCTTGAGACTGACTGTTGAGCAGATTTCAACACTTGCTATAGAAGATGACTGTGTTACCTTCAAAAACTGCAATCACCTATGTCAACCTTTAGTGTCTTGTTCAGTTGGATCACTGGTGCTTCAGCAGTCGCAGTCGCAGTCACATCTCTTCCAGTTTTCCAGTTTTTTCTTGTTCGGTGGCCAATGTTTGGGCTTGCAACGATCCGCAGTTTCACCTGCAGCCAACCCCTAGCTCTCGCCACACTCGAACTGGATCGGGGATTTGCGCAGCTCGATCATCTGCATGATGCCGTTCTCCTGCGGCAGCTCCATAGCCGCCGGCACGTAGGTGGTGCCGGGCACGCAGCGCGAGCACTGGCGCTTGAGGGCTGGCCGCTGGCGGGAGCCCCGGCAGCGCACGGCGAAGCGCAGCTCCTCGGCCATCTCGGAGCAGAGCGATTGCTGATGGGAACAGACAAGCAAGTTCTGTATGTAAGGGATCAATTGAACAATTGTTAGGCATACAACAAATCCAACACTTGTAAGTTCAAATTCCAATAATGAAGTAGTGAATAATTGAAGTCCTGAATGAAGTCGTGACAAATGAACTATTTGCTGTGCTTTTCGCTCTATTTTACCACAAGTTCCATCTTTAAACTGCTGCTATACCCGTTCTAATTCGGATCAATGGACGTGACTAGGCTTAGACGAAACATGAAGATGTATATTTTCCAACAAGGGTAATTAAAACGATTTATATTAATTAGAAGCTAAGATACGGCAGTTTAAAGATGGAACTAATGGTAAAAAAAACTTTCGAAAGTACTGCGTGAATTGGATTACCAAGCCTTATCATATGATGAAATTGTGATGAGAAATTTTGATGAAACATCACATGGTTTGAACTGTGCAAAGCTTTTACGCTGGAATTCTCGTTTAATATTTGACTTTTAATGCACTTACAATTGAATTGAGTATTTTAAGAATGTATTATTGCAATAATTAAAAGTATTATTGAATAGTTTAGTAGTCTTGTAAACTATAGTTTGCACTTATGGTGGTAACCGTTTGTAAAGACGAATTAAAATATCTTAAAAAACTGAATCTCAACAAATCATCAATAAAATTAAAGATTAAAATTAAATAAAAGTTGGCACAATTCGAAAGAATGTGGCAACAGTCAGCTCCTAACTCACCCAAGTCCGCAGGTCAAATGATGCGAGAAGTTGGTCGGCTAAGTTTAAATAGTGGGTCCCTGCATTTTGATTGGTGGAAATGACTGTGTTGATGCCAGCTTTTGTGCTGACTTTTATTTCATTTTAATTTTAATATGGGACCTTACACCCTTAGGACTTGTAAGGTTTATCACCTTCACCCATCTGCTAAATCCTTCAACTATGATTTTTTTTTTTATCAATAGTGTAGGTATTAAAATTAATATTAAGAAGCATCCGACGTCAATAGGAGTTAGTGCTTAAGCTGCAGGAATTTTTGTTTAAAACCTGCTTTAAGCAGCCGACGCATGTTTGACTCCCAAGCGATGGAGAAAATAACGTTTTAAATCGCGCGGAGTGACGTTATCTTTCTTCCCGCATTTCAGGCTACCTGCTTCTCCTGCGCAAGCACCAGAAACAAAACAGTATTGCCCAGGACTACCACAAATTGGTGCAGCAAAAGGTTGTCAAGGACACGACTGCACCCCAAATGGCTTTAAGAAAGACGCCGTCATAGTCCTCCGTGGCGTGACTTCACGTCGTTTCTCGTCAGAATAGGTGACTTAAAAGAAGCAGTTTTTATTTATTTCGATATTATTATCAAGACAAGCGAGAATTTAAAAGTATTTAAAGGGATTTTAGGATCTTAGATAACATGAAAGAATTTGGAAGAGTGAGGGCTTAGTAGGCCTTTAAATTTGCCCAACACACAAATTATCAAAAATTTGACTCAAGCCAAAACTCGACTTGAATGATGAGTTTGACAACACATTTGATGAGTTGACAATATTCTTACTATCATTAAACTAGCTGTTCAACCGTCAGAAAAAACGGGCTTTATAAGGTGCACTTGATGTACGTACACTAAAATTTTAAATGTTAAAAAATGTTAAAAAGTTCTAAATTTCAACATTTAAAAATTTTGAATTTTTTAACTTCTAAATTTTCCAATTATTTTCTTAATTTATAGGTTTAAATTTAAATTTTTTTAATTTCAAATTTTAAACTTGTTAAACTAACTTTTGCTTATACTTGGAAATATTTAACAAACCATTTTACAGTTATTAAAATTATGCTCGTTGCTTGTAAGACTTCACTTAACTTGTTCGCCTTGTAACATAAACGAATGTATGTACAGTAGCGGCCAAAAGGTTTTGCATATTGCGTCGCTCCAACAATACCCTGCACGGACCACGTTGGAGGATGGCATCAAGTTGTAGTCATTGTTGCCAATTTCTACGGAAGAATATGAGGTTTATTAACTTCCAATAATAAACATAATTTGTACCGTGTATCTCAGAATCGAATAAAGCTAGCTGCAAAGAAACAACTCAAACAAAATCTATAAATTTTAACCGGTAGCAGGCTGCAGTGATTTGCAGCTAAAAGGACGACTGGAAAGAATAGTCTACACTTAGTTAATAGTTAGTGCTTACACCACGGGCAAACGTGTAAGCAGATTTTCAAAAAGTTGGGGCATACTTGAAAAAAAATAAAAGAACAAATTTTTCGCTCAAGTGTTTTTTAGTGATTCTTTGCGAGATGATGAACCTTCCTCGCAGGGTGTTGCCGAAAATTGTTTCTGTAACTGTACTGGATGCCCTTTGTGTAAAAACCGATGACAATTTAGCGCTTCCCTGGAACGCAATTAGCTACTTTCCTCCCCCCGCGTCCCTCCCCCGTTAATAAAATTAGCTTGACACGCAACGATTTGACGAGGACAGTGAAGGGCCGCACTGTGGTCGTATTTGCCCAAACTTGCACAGTTTCGCAAATTGTTAACCGATTTTGATGTTTCAGTACACCATTTTAATCAACTTGGCGAGAAAGTTTCACTGGTGGAAGAGCTAAAATGTTAAAGCACTGAAGAAAAATATATTAGATGCGGATAATTTTTCTTAGCACAGGTATTGTCGCAGACACTGGCAGAAACAGGGCTGTGGCTAGGATTTTTTTGTGGAGGTTGGGAACGGGGGTGCAAATTGGCAATTTTAAGTCCCCACCACAATTACGCTCCCTTGCTATTTTATGCCCCAAACGCAACTTTGCCCCCACGCAATTTTTCCCCCAACGTGACGAAGGAATACAGTCCAAATCTACATAAAGGTCAATTTATGGCAAAATAGACTGTCATAACACAACTGTTTTACGTCCGCACTAAATTAGAATAGAGTTTAACTGAGCAACGAGTTACAAAACGTCTACAATAGTCGACTACAGCTGAAAAGAGTTTAATTTGCAGACAATTTTGTTTACATTATAAATAATGGTGAACTCTCATGTACCAAACTTATTTTTTAAACATGTTTGCTTTTTTGGCATATCCTATTTCTTTACGCATGATTTGTTATGTTTAGTCAAAACTAACAATGGCGACTTTATTTTCTTTTAAAATTATCATCTGTATCCAAACTAGTTGCGCAACATTTAAACAACTAGCGCTCTCTTTACTATGGCCACTATTTCAAACTAAATCAAAACTTTTGCAAATTTTACGTAAGTCTAACGGAGTGTAACAAAGCCGTGTGTAACAAAGCTGCAACATGCATAAAAGTTTGTACAGAATCGAATCAGCCGTGGGACCCCCACAAATGACCCCCAGTGCCACTCCCCCTCTGCCTTCTCCCTGAAACTTGATTCAACAAATTCTTCCAAATCGAGCTAAAAGCCTGAAATTTGCTACACAATTCATTCTTAGCAGTACAAATCGAACCAGTCATGGAACTCCCCATGAAATACCCACAAGGGCTCCCAGAGACTCCAGCCCCAAGCACCCCATGTACCCCCTTCCAGAGGCTTGGCCAAGAAATTCTTGCAGATCGAGCTACAAGAATGAAATTTTGTACACAAGTCATTCTTAGCAGCACAAATTAAAACCCCCATGGAACCCCCATGAAAACCCTAATGGAACCCCCATAAGATATCCCACAAGGGCCCTCAGCACCCCTCCCTTCTGCCTTCTCTCTGAGGCTTGACCAACAAATTTTTGCAAATTGAGCTGACGCATGAAATTTGGTACACAATTCATTCTTAGCAGTACAAATCGAACAGCAATGGAATCCCCGTGAAATACCCCCAAAAGATCCCCCAGTGCCCCACTGTGTCCCTTCCTGATGCTTGACCAACAAAATCTTGCAGATCTAGCTAAAAGAGTTAAATTCTTTATACAAGTCATACCAGTACAAATCGAACCATGGAACCTTTGCGAAATATCTTCCCCCCCATACCCCAGAGCCTCACTCTGCCCCTCCCCGATGCTCTACCATCAAATTCTAAACGATAGAGCTAAAAGTATGAAATTTGGTACAAGAGTTATTCTTAGCAGTACAATTCGAACCAGCCATGGATCTCCCATGAAATACCGCAAAGGGCTCCAGTGCGCCGATGTGCCTCCTCTCTGAGGCTTGATCAACAAATTCTTGCGGATTGAGCTGAAAGCAAGGAATTTCGTGTACAGAAGCCATTGATAGCCGTTCATGGAACCCTCAAGGCCCGCCCAGCACTCCACCCCCCGATTCGTGGCCCCTCCCTGATGCTTGACCAAATTCTTGTCGATCGAAGAAAAGAAGGAAATTTGGTACGCAAGTCATTCTTAGCACTACAGATTGAACCAGCCACGCAACCTCCTAGAGGCTTCATATTTCAATCCGCTCCGCCTGTAATAGGCCCAAAGCCTGTTTCCTAATAACAGCACACGACGAAAATGTGGCTACGAAAAGCCATACTAACCGAGCAAAATGAAATGAAGCCTGACGAGGAAAACTGCTTTGAGTGAATTGATAGATTAATTTATAGAAAATAACAATTCCTCCATAAGTAAACTATGATACTTAAGCCTAACACTTGCCAAACTAAGATTTGTTTATATTTCAGCAGAAAATATTTTATCTGTAGTTTTTCAGCGAATTTTGTATTTGTGCTAATGTTAATAAAGGTGTTTATCACTCCCGAATTGTTTTACGGCTTCTCACTAAACTGACGTTACCTTTCTACTTTAGGAAACCATTTTACCACATTTAGTCTATCTAGACTGCAAACGTATTTTTTTCCGTAAGTATTTTATATTTTATGTAGACCCTAATGCTCACCTTCAAACAGAACCTCCTGTAGATTAGAAATTCGATAAAACTTTCAGAATAGCGATCGGAAAAGCTAAAAATACTTCTCAAGGATTTAGGATTGGCCTAAAAGATGCAGTGTTATTTTTGTTATCTAGTATTGCCAAACGAATTGCGAAGCCTTAGCTAACATTCCTAATCGCATTAAATAGGAAGTACTGTATAAACAAGCTAAATTTTGGAATCCCGTTAATGTTACGACATTTTTTTCCAAATCATTCTAGACTACCGTAGTTTACTTAACACATGCTTGCCGGGCAACAATACAGGCTCGAGTCACCAATTAGCCAGCGCACATTCACGCCCCATGCGGCCTATTGTTGGAGCTCTTTCGGCTGCGAAACCTTTTGGCCGCGAATGTACAACAGCAGCCAGAAGGCAGGATTTTTTGTATTCCTTACGAGGAGGAATTTTGAGTACATACATTACAAGTCGGGTGCCACAATCATTTCCAATCAAATGGCGTTTAAAAGCAGTTTGGCACCCCCTCGTTACTTAAGGAACCCTTTACACACCCCCAATCTCAGCTGTAACTTACCCTGTCGGTTTGAGCGTTCTTTTTGGAGTTCCAGCAGAACTCCAAGATGGCAACGAGCACGGCGATGGCGAGGCCGCAGAGCAGCACGACAAATACGCCGCCGATGTTGTCGATGCCGAGGGCGTTGGCCTTAGACTCTTTGTTTTTATCGTCCCTATTACACGTTTCACCCGTGTTTTTCCACCACTTGTTGTACAAAAGCTGCACAACGCCCTTTTCCTGCAACTCCAGCACGGCCAGCGAGATACGGTCTCGCCACGGTGAACCTACACAAAATAAAGATGGGGAAAAAAGTTATCGGAAAGATGAGAAAATCCAGATGTGATCTTGAACGAATAAAAACAATACAAAGAACCTGCATCAGTTTAAAATTATCATAAAATGCACAAACAATTTTACACTAAAAAAAAAATAACGTTTCAGTCTCTCCAATCGGAAAGTTGATCAATCACTACCTTTAGATGACCACTTGAAGGCAATTCAGAGACGCATATAATTTCCTTGTGAAAACTTAAATTTGTGGTTGAATGGTACAAGTAAAATGGGGCCTCCTGACCGGCAATAAAACCCACAAGTGCATACAGGTCACAATTTTAATTTTCAACCGGTAACTGCCGGTCTTGGTCAAAATAAAAATGATTCAAGAGAGTAAAAAACATTAAAATAGTACTGCAGTAACAGGAGCAGCTACTGGCAGATCCACCATCTTGAAAGTGACTTCGATGGTGGATCTAACAGTGACTGCTCCTGTTACTGCAGCACTATTGTAATGTTTTTTTGCTCTTTAATCATTTTTATTTTGACCAAGACCGGAAGTTAGCAGTTGAAAATCAAAGTTGTGACCTTGTATGCAGTTGAGGGTTTTATTGCGGGTCAGGAGGCCCCATTTTACTTGTACTTATATAATTACCATGTACCTTTCTTGGTCTCCTAAATACCCGTTCGTATCGCCTTCTCCGATTTACCACCAATTTCATTAGGTAGTTTGGTCTTTGGATGAGACTTGTAAACCCGTGTAAACCCATGCAAACAATTGGAAGAGTATTGAGAGCAACACGATTAATTTGTGAGTGAAAGTAAGTACTCATCAAAGGGTTTCCTGACAAAACCAACCTGACAGGTCACACAAAGTAGTTTTTTTTATGTTCAGCATTTACACAAAATTGGGTACCCCCAGTTCGGTTTTACAGGGCTGGTCCCTTGCTTTATGACGTTTAACCTTTTTGTTTGCGAACAAGGCACGCAATTCTGTGTTCAAGTACTGAAAGTTGAAACACTGCTTCGTATGACCTGTGAGTCTGGTTTTGTCAGGAAATCCTTAATGAGTATAGAGTATTGAGGGATTGTTATACAGTATGTCTCAGAAGTCCTGAACCAGATAGGCCTATATGGTATAAGCCTATACAGGGGCGGCCTATACGATGTATGCCTATACCATATTACGTCTACTGCGACATTAGGTGTTACTGCGAGTGAATGCCTATTGTGGAAGACATTTGCTACTCCTATTAGGTGCAAATTTTGCTCATAGTTTGCTGATTTGTACACCTTAGGCCTAATACGGTATACGCCTACACTGTATTCGTCTATACCATATTGGCATACCTGGTTCAGGACTTCTGAAAAATACTGTATACACCAGGGAAAGATAGTGGGTTTGCTTCCGGCCCCATCGCAATATGCATTGCTGCTCGCATTTTAGGAAAATAGTTCTGAATGTAATTGTACAATGCACATCAGTATAGGCAACTCACAAAAGTAGTGAGTAAATACAATAATGCAGCAGTAAATGCAATATATCGCCTTTTTTAAATCTTGGTTTGCATGTTTTTCTTTCTCATAGCCTTTGTTAATGGTGTCCAAGTGCGCCAATAAGTTTTTGTTATATTTTATTAAATTACATCTCTTCCATACTCTACTTTTTTTTCCACGACAGCCTTAAAAAAATAAAATAATTTGTTTACCTATGGGTGTTGCAATGCCATAGCCTTTGGAATCGAGTGGTCCTCCGACCTGAGTCAGGTTACAATTGCGTTGTACAAAGTAGTCCAGCATTGTCGATTCCATTAGGAAAGCATAGTTGCCTTCCAGAACACGCTGGATTCCTTCTTCATACGTCTGTACAAAAACGGACGGCTTCCGGTTCTCCATGTAACGCCACATTTTCAAATAAGTATCTATTTTAGAATCCTGAAGATGCACATGGAAAAAATAAATAAATAAAAACGAAGATCAGTTAATCATGAAATCATGTAAGAATAACGCAAATATTAAACCGGACATCGAACAGTGGTTAGAAATGTATGGCAAAAGAGAATGTTGGGTTCACTGAAGTACAGGCTGATTCATTATGGTATTTTCAACAGGCAGTGTTATGTTTAGTAATATCAGCCAGCAAAGGACATTGTTCGAGTATGGTAGGCTACAGCATCATGGGAACGGAATGTTGTGATTACACGTTTAACTACACATTT
Organism: Lithobius niger; assembly: GCA_023313725.1. Classification (NCBI taxonomy): domain Eukaryota; kingdom Metazoa; phylum Arthropoda; class Chilopoda; order Lithobiomorpha; family Lithobiidae; genus Lithobius; species Lithobius niger. The sequence continues at coordinate 41,158 of JAHWFP010265626.1, read as the reverse complement.
TAGTACTTCTGAAATCAACCCTACAGGCATTACATACGGTCTACTATTATCGTATCTGAAGTCTGTGTGGTGTTAAATGCACGGTTAGCAACATTGTGTAGATATAGTAAATGATGTGTGAATTAAATTCGTTCAAATTGTTGCACACACTAGGTAACAAATGCTGATTTTCGTTCCCTTCTGCTCATTGTGCATTGTAATCTAATCGTCTGGAATCAGTGCCCCCACTGCTTTTCATTCTATTATTTTGAACCACCGCTTTCATTGCATTTCAATTTATATGCTTGAAACAGTGCATGCACTGCATTCCAGTCTATTCATTTTGCGCATCCTGTAACTCAAATCCCCGACTCATTCAATCAGTGCATCCTGTAACTCAAATCACCTCCCCCCGGCCCCACTGCTAATGAGTGTCTCTTTTAATAATCACTGCTATTATATTCTTGCATGTTCATGTACACGCTAGTGGAAATATCAGCGCATAACCTGACTCAAATCACCCCCCCCCCCGCAATGGCTAATGATCCCCCTTTTCTAATGATCACTTCTATTATATTCTCCCAACCATGTTCATGTTAGCGGAAATAAGTAAGGCTCAAGGGGGTATCGAAGCTGCTCCTTCGAGAAACATGCTGTCCTGAAAGCTTTCCCAATGCTTTCCTCTACCAGACATGTGCCCCGTTGCTGGTCGGTGTGGACCTGAACTCTCGTGTAATTATATAGATAACAATAAACAGCCGGTAACCCACCTCAGGTCGGCAACCCATGTAATCCATCTAAGGGTGGGCTGTCCCCTTTGATACACCCCTTTGCTCAATTACAGAATATGCTGCTTACAAGCTATTTATCAGATGGTGACGGTGATGATAATGCTGATGATGAGAGTCCTCGCTTGCCTACAATATTAATAATGTAGATTGCTCAGTAATAACATTAAATTAGTATTAAAAAATGCTTAAGCGCATAAAATACGGATGTAAGCTATAAAAAAACTTAAAGCCCTAAAGGAACAGATATTAGAAAAAGACATGTAAGCCGTCAGCATCGCACTAATAAAGAATCTCGAGCGACCCAAAAAACAAGCTGGAGCTTCTTTTACACGTATTAGTACGATGCTGATGGCTTACATGTCTTTTTCTAATATCTGTTCCTTTAGGGCTTTAAGTTTTTTAAGGCTTACATTCGTATTTTATAGGCTTAAGCGGTTTTTAATACTAATATCCATTATTTTTTGTCTTGTCTTGTTTCAGCAAGAATAACACAGAAAAGAATACTGTAATCACCTTAAAATAAGTGCCATAAGAAAGCCTTTTTAATACTCTATTTTTAGAGCTATAAATTTGAAAATCGGTTCTTTGGTTCTATCTCTAGGTGAAAGCAAAATTTCCCAAGAAGAACAACAACAATAATTGTAGTCACATTAAAATAGCATTTAAAAGGCCATAGGCCTTCTTCATACCTATGTTTTAAGGTGTCAACTTGAGCATCGGTTCGTTGGTTCGATTTTCAGGTGTAGTACGGCATAATACGGCCCAGAATTTGGGCTAATTATGAACATCGAGCATTTGAAATTTGGTACACAAGTCAATTCTTAGCTAATAAATCGAGCTAGCTATGGAATCTCTCGAGATACCCACTAAGGCCCCTTCGTATCCCCCTAACACACTCAGCTGTACTACTATGACTTTTGGTACTATGAATTTTGGACAACAAATTCCAATTTCCAATTCCAAATTCCAATTTTGGCCAACAAATTACCAACAAATTCTTGCTGATCGTGCTAAAACGTGAATTGGTAAACAAGCCAATCTGAGCAGTACAAATAAAAATAGAATTTGTTGATCATCAACCTCATGGAGAGAACACAGGGAAGCACAGGGGGGGGGGGGGTGTAGCTCATGGGGTTCCATAATGTAGTTCGATTTCCACTGTACACTGCATGCTTTTAGTACGTTCAGCAAGAATTTGTTGGTCATTGATGCTTCATGGGGTACCCAGGAGGGGGAGGGGGATGCTGGGGGAGGCTTTGGCGGTATTTCATGGGGATCCATGGCTGGTTCAATTTCTACTACTAGGAATGATTGGTGCACCAAATAGCATACTTTCAGCACGATCAAAAAGAATTTTTCGGGAATCAACCTCATGTAGTGATGGGAATAGGGTGGAAGCGCTAGGGGCCTTGGAGGATTTCGTGGAAGTTCCATAGCTAGTTTGATTTCTACTTCTAACAATGACTTGTGTACCAAATTTCATTCTTTTAGCACTATCTTCCATTTGTTGGTCAGGCCTCAAGGAGGGAGCATGGGGGGGGGGGACCATTGTGGTGCCTTGTAGATTATTTCGAGGGAGTTCCATAAATAGTTCAGTTTGTACTGCTATGAATGACTTGTGTGTGTACCACAATTCAAGCATTTAGCCCGATCTGCAATAATTTGCTGGTCAGGCATCAGAGAGGAGGCACAGGGAGGGTGCTGGTGGCCCTTTGGGGGTATTTCATGGGGGTTCCATGGCTTGCTCGTCCTCTACTGCTATGAATAACTTGGGCACCAAATTTCAAGCTTTTAGCTCGATTTGCAAAAATTTGCAGGTCAAACCTCAGTGAGGGGGCGCAGGGAGGGGGGCACTAGGGTCCCTTTAGGGATATTTCATGTGGGTTCCATTTATGCTGCTAAGAATGACTTGTGCACCGAATTTCATGTTTTAGCTTGATCTGTAAGAATTTGTTGCCAAAGCCCCTGGGAGGGAGCAGGGCGGTGGGGAGGGTGTTGAGGAGGGTGAATGTGCTGAAGACACCTGGGGGTATTTCATGGGGGTCCATGGCTGGTTCGATTTAAGACTTGTGTACCAAATTTCATTGTTTAGCTCGATTTGCAAAAATTTGTTACTTCCCTTAATGATTTCTGCCAGTGCTCTACAATAATAATTGCTCTGCTGACAAGAATACTGCAGTCACATCAAAATCGTGTTCAAAAGGCCCTGGTCGGTGTTAATACCCAAATTTAAAGTATACAAACTGAAAATCGGTTCATTGGTTCGATCTCTAGCCTATTTGGCTTTCCGTGTCAAGAATATTGTAGTTACATTAAAACAGCTTGCGAAAGACCCTAGGCCTTGTCCATACCTACGTTTTAAGCTATAGAACTCGAAAATCGGTTCAGTGGTTCGATCTCCAGGTGATGGCAAAGAGTCGTTAACAACAACATTAATGATTTCTGCCCAGTGCTCTGCAGTAATAATTGCTTTGCCGACGAGAATACTGTTGTTTCTTATAGATGAGTGACTTGTTACTTCGGTTTAGCTTACTGGGAACCCTCTGTGTAACGACAGTCTCACCAATTTATTAGTTAAGTTTTTCATAATAATCCTAGCGAAGAACAACTGCAGGCCCCATCTTCAGGTGATGGTGTCAGCGCCAAAACTAACTCCTGCAGTCGATGGTTATGATACTTCAGCGGTAACGTCACGATAAGGTATAGTAAAAAAATTTGTCCTTGAAAATTATCACTGCTTAATGCTAAGTGAGACGAAAAGGAGGGCCCTTATTTTCCCAGTTCACAGAAAGAGTGAATTCTGTTTCCATAATTACCACACTCTCAGAAAACTTCAAATGAAGCTGCAGTAATACAAGATAGGGAAGGAATTCCCTGTATCCTCCCAAGTAATTCAATATCGAAAATGGCTTTCCTTGCAGCCCCCCCCC
>JAHWFP010265626.1:24759-37358 GCA_023313725.1 Lithobius niger | reverse complement strand
ATGGGGCATGTTTTACCAGGCTGCCTCCCGAGAGTAATACAATACCGAGAATGCTTTCCTTGCAACCCCCTCCCCCTTCCGAGTAATAAAAGATGGGGCATGGCTTACCTGGCAGCCTCCCGAGTAATACAATACCGAGAATGGCCCTTCTTGCAGCCTCCTGATCCCAAGTAATACAAGAAAAGAAATTTCTTTCCTTGCAGCCTCTTGAGTAATACAAGATTGGGAATAGCTTTTCTTGCAGCCTCCCGATTGTTATGATTAGGTTGCGATTACGCATGTGCTTAAACTCTCCATGTAACCCATTATGTTATTTACGAACGAAAACAAACAAAATATTGTGCGCAATGCACTGATACACAATTTCGACATGCCTTCGTAAGTTCGACCCAAAATTTCATCTTATTCTGATCCTTATAATTGTAAACACCATGAATAAACATTGAACCACAGCAAGTAGTACTATTGAATGTGTCAGGCGACACAAGACACTATATACCCAGCCTTCCCCCAAAAACATTGGGTTGAACTTACCCTAAAGAAAGTCATGGTAGAGCCTGCTTCGAGGGTACCATAAGCGATCTCATTTTGATCAGCTAAATCGTCAGCACTCTCTATCGGCGTTATCATCCTTTCCACCGTCAAAAAAGCAGCAAGGTTGGCGGTATACGAGGAAATGATGATTAGCGTGAAAAACCACCAGATCCCTCCCACTATCCGCGTCGAAGCGGCCTGTTACACAAAAAATATGCTTGATTACAATACAATAATACAACACTATAAAAAAAGAGTTTTATAGGCAGAAGATTTTGGTGGTAAGTCTTAGGAAAAATCGGTGAGGCTTAGGAAGAAACATGTTTAATCAGCAACTTAATCCAAATTAAAAGAAAAGAAAAGTTCTATAACTTTATCATTCATTAAAGTCGCTTTGCTCACTCATACCGCACGTCTTGCATCAGAAACGTGAATATTTGACAGCCTTTTACAATCTATACAGGTCTCCTTTTCCGTGTATCCAAACAGTTGAAGCTAACCAGTTTTGATATTCATACATCGTTTTGCAGATACTAAGTATGACGAAAATATGTTTGTCCTTTTAGGGTTTTTTTTTTTTGCAATCAGGTTTCTTTCTGATCAGTTTGCTTGAACAGTAAACGACTCATCGAACTATGACGTCATGAAATAAGTTTTCAGATCAGTATTTCGAATATTTGAGGATAAAAAAAAATCAGGTTAGGTGCCCAATTCTATCTGCAGGATTTTTTCCACAGTCAACGTTGTAGGCCGGCCTAAAGTAAGCTACCTTTAAACACTTACGTTTCATTGTAACAACATGACCTGGATTAGAACTGGTGGACTAGTTCAGCACCAACTTGCTACCTCATCACCTTTACCGAAGTAGCAAAGGATGAGTTTCCGTATCGGTTCCGTATGGTAGCGATCTGTTGATGGTCAGGTTCGCCATTTCGAAACGGGATCATGTCACTCTAGTGAAACAAGAGTGCACAACGGAGACTTACTCTACTACTCTAGTGGATGATTTTCGCTGATGATTTACTGTATTTCTAATTTACCGGAAGAAATCAGGTTTACCAGTATTTCCAGTTATCTTTTCTTTTTCAGGAGCGTCATAGGTGGTTATGGAAAAATTATTTTGCAGCTAATGCGGTTGCGCGCAATCCAAAAAGACAAAGATTTGCGTAAAATTCCGCGCCTAAATTGTAACTGATCATCGACCTACTATTAACGAAAAATGTATCTCGCCAATTTTTCACCAATTGACACAATTTCTTCTTGAGATAGTAGATAAAAGAGCACACTTTTTGGAAACTTCTTAAAAAATTTCTTATCGCAAAACATGAGGAAAAAAACGAAACATTTGTGTTTCGACAAAAGTACGGCAAAAGCATGCTAGTGAAAAACAAACCGGTCAAGGACTCTAATATAAGGAGTCCAAGCTAGGCATAATAATATTTGTCCACTATAATCAGTTTCTGGCACAGAATTCGAGTCTCTCTGTGGCGTGTTATTTTCAATAAAATCGCCAGTTTCAGTTTCACTTTCGTCTGACAACGCCATTTTGGCTTTCACTCCAAAAAATCCGCTCTAGGTAGAACCCTAAAAACAGAAAGTTTGCAGCATGGTTCTGCTGTGTAGCAATTGAAAAGTGAACTAATATGACCAACAAAAATTCTGGCTAATCCACGGTGCATGTACTGCCCTCCACAGTTTTGTATAGTAAATCAAAAGTGAGAAACGTACCAGTACATCCTTAGGCACTCAGTAACAATTAATGAAAACGTACCAGCACATCTAATACGTGACAATCTTAGAAAAGACATATCCCATTGTGGGAAGAATGCATGAACTGCACTATCACTACATCTACAATAGGGTGGTGCGTAGGAACCTTTTTTTGGCATTCCTCATTGGCAGGGCGTTGGAAAGTTGTCTAGGCATCACTATCACACACAAAAAGTCTCTTCACTCTGGAGTCATGTTTTCAGGTGCCCTAAGGGCCTACAAGTTTAACATTGTACGGCAATGAGTGGAATGACGAAAAGGTAAAAATGATGATTTGACTGGTTTTTTAATTAAATTTTAACATTATCTCATTTGAAACACTTAGAGAATAAGAAAGGTAGCCGTAATTGCGAAAAACAAATTTTCTGCGCACAGTGTAAATAGTTGTTTGGGCCAAAATTGCCTAAAAGGCCAATATTTCGCCAATTTTCGAGGCTACATTCCCACAGTTTTTAAGGAAAATAAAATCCTTTGTACTTACGGCATACTATCGTAGTTTCTAGGAGAATCAAATGAGATAATCTTAAAAGTTAGATTTTAAAACATTCAAATCATCATTTTATCATTTTTCACCGTTCCGCCAATTACTGTCCACTGTTAAACTTGAAGGCCCTTGGGGCACCTGAAGACATGACCCCAGAGTGATGAAATTTTTTTGTGTGTGATAGTGATGTCCAAGAGCAATTTTTCAACTCCCAGCCAATTAGGAATTCCAAAAAAAGGATTATACAATCTTCCAGATTACCAAACCTGTGTAACTACCATCCACAACAAATTTCAACAATTCCTAGAACATTCTACGACACAAATACTTGCTAAGTACAACAATCTTACAAATATACAGAACGGGGAAATAACGAGTTTCAGTATTTCAGTGGCCATCGAGATGTAACCTGCAGTGCAGTACTATTTAATTTTGTGCAGGGAAAAGAAACAGACGTCCCCTATACCGTACGGTTCTCGAAAATAAGCACCCTGTAAGCTGCCTCACTAGAATCTACTTTGTAAAAAAAAAATGTACGCCGACAAATATTTATTTCATGCATTTTCTCTGCAGTGTCAAGGTTTACACACTGATGCTAAATTTGTAATACCAGCAGACTTTAAGTAAATAGCAAAATGTTCACGCACAATTTCGTAATTCGGCAGCTCTTATACTGAATTCTTCAGTAAACACCCACACAAAAGAAAAAACAACAACGATACTAATGTCAAACTACGAAAAATTTATTCTGCATACTTCTTAAATTTTCTACACTACAATCATAAGTATTTTTTTTTCTAAAACGATTGAGTGCTTGTTTATGATGATTACTTGCTCTTCACACAGTTGTTGTTTGCCGTGCTCAATAATTCTTTAACAATAATACAGTTATTGATTGTCACTGCACTGACACTTAACACACTGTAACTTCAGATGTAACAGTGGTACTGATAATTTTAATAAAGTTCGAACTTTGGCCTTTTTAAGTCGTTCAGTTAATTGAATCAGTTATGTAATACTTTGCAAAAAGCAATATTGAAGGATTAATTGTCGTTGGCAGTACTATAATTTATAGTTCTTTCCCTAAAATTAAACTTAGTTCGTACTTATACATACAGTCGTAAATTGTTTAACTTGTTAGAATTGGGCAAACCTACTTTCCGAGCACTACGTAAGAAATACTACTATACTTTGTTCCACATTATGTTTTCAGAAAACTGACTGTATGAAGCCACGTTTTTTTTCCACTATGAGTGCACAAAATCCGTAAACATCCCATTCGTAAACTCTAACAGTAACTTTGTTGAGTCTACAAGTGTGATCACCACATGTTTTTGCATTCTTAATACAAGGGAACGAGTCGTCATCCAGTTAGTTTTCTGAAAACATAATGTGGAACAAACTATACTACTACGTTAATGTTAACTGGACAATTCATATGGAAGTCTTCAAGGTGCACTGGTTAATCCAACTGAAGTTAAACTTTCCACTACAATCAAACAGTCATATATGCAGAAAATTAAGTACACAAACTGCAGATGTGGTACAGTACTGTCATTCAGTATTATTTCCCCTGCAGAGGTGGTACAGTACTGTCATTCAGTATTATTTCAGCAAAACTAAAACTTAATAGAATTTATTTAAGTCTCCAGTTTAGGGAATTAAAACCTTCAACGTTTCAGATAAGACATTCTTTTTTTTTTTTACATAACGATAATGTTAATGCTAACACATTCCTATCTTAATGAAAATAAAAACGTTTTCGATCTAGGAAATAATCTTTACGTTCTTTAACATACGAATTTTTCACTACTGAGTTAGAACTAGGGTTGTATCTGATCGTCTTCCAACCTCTAACTTTCATTCTTGATGAATGAATATATTCTTAGCAAAAATGCTTTCGTAGTAGTTCGTCTTTGCAATGATCCAATACTTTCACCTCTAGCATTGCTACACGAATGCCACCATCTTTCTCTATTTATCATTACCTCGGATTCCGAAAACTAACAAAATAGAATTGAGGTCCTACTCCATTATTCCACGCTGAGCTATGCGGGTGGGACAGGCCTGCTTGGAGCACTCTAATTTCTTCAAAGCAGTATGAATTAAACAACATTTTAAGGTCAAACGTGATGTATTTTAATTGACGATGGACAGGATATTTTTAAAAAATGCGTAAGCAACGAAGACCATGACCATTACTGTATCCCGAGTGCAAAACTATGAACGTAACGTAGCTTAGACACTTAAAACCCTATACCTAACAATTTAGCATTGCTGAGGGTGCTTATGTTCGAGATAGGGGTAGGTATGACTTAGTATATTGGTAAGAAGCTAGTTCAGCTCTTTTGTTGTGATTAATACGCACACGTAATGTATGGTTTATATTTTAAACCTTGAAAAGTTCTTCGTATAATGAATACCTTTTGATAAAAAATATTCGATGGTGTAAGGTTTTGTGAATGGTAACTAATGGCCTCTTTTATCACAATTAGGTATGAACAATACCTTAGATGAAACATGATCTTAGAGAAATAAGGGACTGGGCTTCACAAAACAAGAATTCGGAGAAATTAAAACAATTGCCTCTTTAGTAATTCTTTAAGAAATATGAATTAAAAGCTATCAGTCATAAAAAAACGTATCAATACACATAGAGAATTCAGGCTTGTTTCAGTCTTACAAAACTGTCAGAATTAACAATCAGTCTTCAATCATAAAACGCATTAACTATTGTTGATACACCTTGATTAGTGTAGGTTTTTCCCTTCCTAGAATGAAATTTATCACTTCATTTGAGGAAACTTCAAATGTTTTTTTTAACCAACCTATTACAAGGCAATACTGACAAATGCGTACTATTTAGATAGCATGCGTATATTTTTTAAGGTAAAGCAATCATTACTATTTTATACTTTAAATCAATATATGCTGACCATACTATTCAAGTTCTGTGAAAATCAGGTCCTTACCAATTGAAGGGAAGCAGAATGAAGAGTTCCTTGAAAAGGACTGAGTTAAACAGGAAAATTATATTATCATGCCAAGAGCTCGTTACTATAAATCCATGAACATTAGGAAACAGAGAGAGAGCAAAGTTCATGCATCATAGTCTGAAAAGGGTAGACATTTTGAAAAGCCTAGCTTTGCCTAACATAGAGAGCCATATCCTGTCTAGATGCAGTAGCAAACCATGCATATTTGTTCTTTTTTGCCGATTTTAGTTGCGTATGTCAAACTAGTACTGTTGCTCATTTGAAAGAAATTACTTCCAGGTACTTAACTGATAACAGCATCGACAATGAATAGAACAGCTTGCACAGAGCGAAATGCGAAATTCTTGCAGCAAATGGGTGCCTCGCACCGATCAGTATACCACGCGGGAACTTTGAAAACTCCAGGGTGCTTATTTTCATTGAAGGGGGAGTAACCGTACGGTACCTTGGGGTTAAGGTCGGATCCCTGCTGCATGAGCGTCCCAATGGTGAACCAGAAGCTGTTGGACAAACTGAATTGATTTTCGACATAGTCAGCCTCACTGAGACATGGGTGAGGGTCTTGCCATTCGTACGGGCTGAAGCGAGCCACGATGAACATGGTAACGCTGACTAGCAGATAAGCCATCAGCACGTACAGCCAGATCTCGATAGCCAATGGGTTCATGAAGGAAAAGAGACGGGTCGGCTGCCCTGTTGGTACCTAAAGAATGAAATATACAAAAAAAAAGAAACAAAGGTGAAATTTGAACGTCATAATATGGATTGTGGCAAACACCCGATAGCAGTTTTGGACAGACAAGGGGTCGGAGTTTCATTTTATCGATGACAGAGTTTGAATGCACACATGTGTTATTGCGATGCACTTTCTTGTCTTTTGTTTTCTACATTTTAGGGTAATTTTGTTTTGTTCGTTTACTAAGACATTTGTATAAGACACAACTTTTGTTATTAAATTGTAGTTTGAGTATAAATAACATCAATTGAACAATGAAGTGGCTGGTTCAATGCACGTGTTGCAGTGTACTTTGGTCAATTCATGAATCTTCTTGTTAGACGCGACTAAGTTGAGAATCGTGCTGCCTCTCTTGGAAAAACGGCCATTCAAGCTATTGTTGACGTGGCGGTTTACTACGCATCTGCAGGCTAGTTGAGTTGAGTCTAAATTTTTTTTTAAATAAGTTATATCATATCAAAAACCAAAATCGGTAAAAGGCACTGCCAAGTTCCGAATGGGGATCGGCCCCTTCAAAGGAGTTATATCAACACACCAAAACATTCCCCAAGTTAATAGCACCGAATAATACTTTGGACTTTAAAATAAAACTTGAACATTGCTACTGAAAGTAGTAATGTTCTATTTTTCAATCATACTCGTTTCGCTCCTGACATCAAGAGTACACCTCACGATCATAAAAAATCCACAAAATATTTAATTTTCAAGGGATAAATTTCCCCCTTTGTCACCTGTACAAAGGTCAATTACATCACAAATGAGCCAAATGAGAGCTTACAAATCTTAAAAACAATATACAGTCACCTTTCCACCTCATACTCCCAATAAAAACACCAGATGATCAACACACTTTAGCTTAATGTTTCAATGCTACCCTCCCTAGCATTGAAACATTAAGCTAAAGTGTGTTGATCATCTGGTGTTTTTATTGTGAGTATGAGGTGGAAAGGTGACTGTAGATTGTTTTTAAGATTCGTAAGCTCTCATTTGGCTGATTTGTGATGTAATTGTCCTTTGTACAGGTGACCAAGGGGAAAGTTTATCCCCTGAAAATTAAATACTTTGTGGGTTGTTTATGACCGTGTGGTGAACTCTTGCTGTCAGGAGCGATACGTGTATGATTTTAACCTCTTCAACCACATTCAAATTTGAAAAATTCTATTTTTCATTTAACTTACGAACTATTAATCGTTCTGATTAACTTGGCGAATGTTTTGGTGTGTTGATATCACCCCTTTGAAGGGCCAAACCATTCGGAACCTGATGGTCTCTTTTACCAGTTTTGGTTTTTGATTTAACTAACAGAGTCAACTCAAGGATGGTGCGATTGGTTCTTTGCATGTGTTGTGATATGCTTAGGTACTCGACTTGGTGCCCGAAATTATTCGTCAGTTTTCCTAAGGTACACCAATCAAGATGACAAGTTCCGCTTTAAAATATGTAATAAAAACTGCTTAGACAAAAGTTCTTTAAAAAAGTGTGCCGTCAGTTTTCCATGCCTCGCCTTTACACGAAGTTTTTATTGTTGCCAAACACTAAAAGTAAAACGTAATTCACCGCGACTCGGTTAGTCTTTTTTTTCCATCTTTTCCTTTGCCTTCTTTCTTTTTTTTTGTCTTTCGTTTGCCAACAACCTTCTTTATTGGAACTAAGTTGTGCAAACATAGTCTAAATAGCTTACTACCTAAACATAACAAAAAGTAAGCGGGCGAAAAGAACGGGTGGAAAAAAAATCCAGAAGAAACAACCAAACTCGGGTTTTCTCGAGGCACTCCCCAAGGAAGCGAAGGTGGAAAGAGAAAAACGATGCGAGTAACTGGAAACGAAAACGAAATAAAGAGACGAGGAAAAAATGCAACCTATAGCCAACCACTTTAGAGAGGAGTAGGAAAAGCAAGCCAGTCGTGCTGCCGCCGGTCCGCGCCAGACGAAGAGAGGCAGTAGTGGGTGAAACGCGTTTCAAAACCTTAAATCAGACCTAAGTGTTTGGGACGCTCGGATTTCCGGAGCTCAGACGACCGTGCGAAATACCTTTTTACTCGATTTAGACACGTGCGAATGGTGTCGTCTAAGGGGACAACGAGTTTCTCTTTCCCTTTCCACTCTGTCTGATGTACATCTTTTTCTTTGAAGCAACACGACGACTTACTGTGTTTCAGATGGCACAAAGATTGTTGTCTGAATTGTTTGTGTTCACACACAACACAGGTTTGTTGTTTAAAGTAGGTCGAATACATAAAGGTAAATCTGTGTAAAACAAGCCAACAGTACACAGGCGTGTTTGCCCAATCCTATTCACTTTCGTACAGCTCCTACTATTTTCGTACAGCTACTACTACTTTTGTACAGCTCCATGGCCAAATCCCCATTCGGCCTAACTACGCCCAGGCCTAAAACAGTGCTTTTTCAGGAGCAGCAATAGACAATAAAAAAAAAATATCGGAAGTGGGCTAAAGCGATATGGTGCAGGTTTAACAGATGTACCAGCTGTTTGTGCATTAAATTTCTGCCCATTTCTTCACGTAAATACAACTGGTTGTTGTTGTAACTGCCAGAACTAATTACAAAAATTATAACATTTCAGTCTGTAAAGGTATACAGAAATTTTTTTTTTTCAAGTCCTATAAATGCTTCCTAATTTTTTGTAGTACGTAGAATTTTTTTTTAGCTGGGATGGGTTTACAGATTTGTACAACTGCACTGCTATTCTACGAGATTTAGTTTAGAAGTTAAAAACACGATGACCTTGAAAAAGCAGATATACGTCAAAACAGCGCAGTAATATTATCGAGACGATAAGATAGTTTGGTATAAAACCGCGTGTGACAAAACAGCGCAACGACATAACAGCGCTGGGTATTGCCTGCCACGGTTATAGCAGGCTGAAACGTCGTGTTTTCAGCTGTTTTAATGAGTTGTATTTCTTGTTGCACCTTACGATGTGCGTAACATTGTTTAACTGGTGCTGTTTGATATGTTCAGTTCACATGATGAGCAGCTGCAGGGCTGGATTAAGGTTACTCGGGGCCCTGGATAAAATTCTTGAGGGGCCCTCCCCCGCTCCCCTTCCCATAGTTCTTTTCTATGTAAACAGTTCCTTCTAGGGTCAAATGGAAGAAAATTGTAGGAAGGGAAAGAATATTTGTATTTTTTAATTTTACTTGTCAGTTATTTCTCATCTTACCTTTTAGTATTTTACTGCTCAGTATTTGCTTCTTATTCTGCCCAATTTTTTTTTGAGTTTTGATTGTCAAACATTATGAGAGAAATGTTGTTTAGCTGAAAAGGTTTTTTGCAGGGCCGGGGGCCCCTTAGAAAGTTGGGGCCAGGGACAAATGTCCCTAATGTCCCTGCCTTAATCCGGCCCTGAGCAGCTGTTTCTTGTTGCTCCAGCTGCAGAGTATCCCTCTAAACCATGATCCCAAGTAATACATGAACCATCAATTCTTTAGCCTTCGTTATTGATAATACTACTTGTTCAACTTTTTGTTGGATTCAGTTCCAAATCGTATTGTGAATTATTGTGATTGTTGTAACAATATATAATGTAATAAAATATATCTAACCCACGATACTCACGTTCTTATTTTTCATGACTGGCACTTGACAACTGGTTTGGGACTGGTTGCCAAGCATGATTATTAGCCATTCCAACCCTTGACTTGAATGTTGGCAATTACCAGTAATTTTGGCCTAATACTTCGGCTCGGACTACTGCACTGTGACTGAGGTTGATGCTAATGACCTAAAGCGTTAATCCCCACTGCACTAATATTGTTATTCCCCCCCCACCCCACCCCACCCGAAATAATTGTTAGCAACATTCAAGTCAAGGGTTAGAATGGCTAACAGACGCGCTTGGAAACCAGTTTTAAACCAGTTGTCAAGTGCTGGTCAACAATACATGACCACGATAGGTTAGCAAATATGTGTTGTTAACAGCAATCACAATAATTCACACTATAATTCGGAACTGAATTCAACAAAGAGTTGAACAAGTAGCATTATCAAATAATGAGTAAACCATAAATAAATAAGCTAAAGTGGAAGTATTAATGCATGTTCCATTTATTTATGGTTTTTTAATATACTAGCATCGTACCCGGCTTCGCCCGGGGATATGTTAGTCGAGGCTACAATGTGTCTTTTTCAACTTCTTTTCAGGGCAACAACGTCCCAGTTTCAACTTCACGCCAAAGAATTGACACACTCGCACGTTTTCATTGTTCCCCTTCCGGGGGTCGTCGTTGCGGTTGCTTCATTTCTGCTATGAGACTTTGGTTTATAATGTAAGAAGATTCTCCTTATGCCTTAACCAAAGGCAGGCGATAAATAAAACCTTAACATTGGTTATTCAATAAGTCTGGACCTTATGGCAGAGTTAACTGAAGTTAGTTCTTCTTGCAATAATAGTAAGGTTATTAGTCAGGTAGTGACACCTAAGGAATGGTTGACACTAGCCTATTTTTAGTGCAATCACTCATTCAACAAAGCAGTGTTAGCATCGATCCAGTGGGACAAAGACTTGCAAGAACACGCACTTCCAGTAACGTACACACACACACACGCGTCACCTTTTTCCAATGATCGGGAGACAGCATTACTTATTGGATGATCTTGTCCCCATTTTGCCATTGCGGGCCGATAGGGGGCAGAATCATCGCCAGCCATCCACCAGTTCGTTGCCTCCCAGAATGAAAGATGGCGGCTGGGGAAGCGTTGTTTTCGTCAGTTCCCAGATGGCATGTCGGCCACGAGCTGCCAATAAAGTTGCCCTAACGACGCGTCAGAGCCCTCAGCCGAAAAAGGGAGGAGGGCTTGTCACTGGGGAAAGGGGGAAGAAAGGAAAGCCAATGAAAGGACCACAGCGAGTGACGTACCCGTGCGTAATGAAACGGCTCCCGGAACTCCGTCACTGTCATGTCCACGTTGATGGACGTGCTTGTTAATGAGTAGATTAGTGCGGCGGGTTACTGTTTTTTTTTTTTTTTTTTGTGGAAATTGACGAATATCAGAGCACACAACAAACTGCATATAGCTATTTTTCTTACAAGGTTAATAAGCTATTACTGCAAAAGTTGACGTCGCCTCAAACTGTAAAAATTAGAGTCTTGAAACAATAGATATTTTAACAGGTTTTAAAAAAAAATTTTTTTTTACTTCCTATGGTTTGTTCCACATCATGTTTGCAGGAAACTGACTGTATGACGCCACGTTTTCTTCCTCTACGAGTGCAAAAAAGACATGTTAATATTCTACGCGTACACTCTAATAGTAACTGTGTAGAGTCTACAAGTGTGATATTCACATGTTTTTGCACTCATTGTGCAAGCTACTCGTACACTCTAATAGTAACTGTGTAGAGTCTACAAGTGTGATATCACATGTTTTTGCACTCATAGTGCAAAGAAACGTGGAGTCACACAGTCAGTTTCCTGCAAACATAATACAGAAGTGCTTTATAACTGTAGACTTCATTATGCAATAGTAAACACATTTTTCGCTGCTATTTCCACTAAGAACTATCAGTAATCTTCAATGAGAATTTTGACAAAGGGCAAGTAACGGCAGCAGCACATTATTCAAGATCTGTGCCCCAGGAAACTACAATATCTATACATGCCAGGCATTTTAAATTTACACCGCGAAAACACTATAATGAAAAGACAGCAACTTTTACAACGGCAGCTGAGCTGATAGTTACAAACTCCACAGTAGTGACGCTCGAGAGAGTTGCTCTCAAAAAACAACTACAAACTGAGCGAAAAATCAAAGGGTAATATGACCTGCCTATACACACACAATCTTTACAAAAGCGTACTACACTACATCATAACATTTTTTTTTTGTTTTCTAAAGTTACCACTCTTAATAAATAAATAAATATAAATAAATATAAATTTTGCCGCATTAACAGCAGGGTTACCAGAAGAGCAAGCACTTAGACTGGACCCGTAGAAGTTTTTTCCTAAGTCATTCTTTAGTCTCTATATATCGATCATTTCTAGATAATCACGAGTTGTATTCCGAATTGACAAAGCACTGAGCATTTGCGCGAATGCAAAAAAAAAAAAAAAAA
>JAHWFP010265626.1:8249-24659 GCA_023313725.1 Lithobius niger | reverse complement strand
GCAAGTACTCAGTGCTTTATCAGTTCGGAATACAACTCGTGATTATCGAAAAATGATCGATATTAAACTCTTAGTGGTATTTGAAACGGGACATCACGTTCTATTAAAAAACAAAATGGAGGGAACAAGGAGGAAAATTATGTGATAAAAATAAATCTGATCAATACCAGTGCCATTACACCATTATCGAAATCTTGACGGCACCAAGTACACATTTTTTTGCAAAGAACCAATCACATGTGATGCAGTGCTATTACGTATTTGTTTAGTCATTCATCAGGAAGTTACCACACAATATTTATTTGATCAGTGGTGCTGATGTTGCATCAGTAGTTAGTAGGAATTGCAATGACGAATACATGTGTGTAGCAAATTATTGCCCCATTTGACATTCCCAAACTCAAAAGGGTGGAGTAAGATTTGCTGCACAGAAGATTTTCAATATGTAAAGAAGGATTATTTTTTAAACGCTTTTAGCATTAAAATTAAATACTTAAAATCCGGTACATTTCTCAGAAGTCTTCTTTATTTATTTAATGCGGATATAACTTGTGAATTACCAAGTATAAAAACCCTTTTAATACTGTACGGATTTGCGGGTAACAAGAGTCGTAAAAAATATGCCCCCTAACCAGCAACTCATCAGCATTGAGCATGAAGATAGAACAGTGTTCGTATCCAGACAAGAAGTACATATTTCAGTCTTGTTCACAACAAGCAAAAGATATGCACATATTGTATGTGATCCTACTAAGAAAATCTCTGCATGTCATTTGCTTGGTGTGAACAAGGCCAGAAAGTATACCGTATTTTCTGGCCACAAATTTTAAAAACCTTTTTATTAAATCGTCGTGTACATTGCCGGTGCAGTGCATATCAAGGGGTGAATTTTGACGATATACGCTGCGCAGTTTTACCAGTGTTTCAGTCTCCACGTATCAGTCCAAAACACCGCTATCTGTGTTGTGCCACTTTCCAAACTACCTTGGGATTGAGTCCGGATCCCTGGCGCAGCAGCGTGCCGGTAATAAACCAGAAGCTGTTGGACAGGCTGAACTGGTTTTCGACGACGTCGAATGTGTTAATGTAAGGGTGTGGATTGTCCCACTCGTAAGGGGTGAAGCGGGCCATGACGAACATGGCGAAGCTAACTATGATGTAAGCGGCCAAAAGGTAGAGCCATATCTCTATCGCCAAAGGGTTGAGGAAGGAGAAGAGCCGGGAAGGTTGACTTTTCGGAACCTTAAATCAAGCGAAACATGGCAAAAAGGGTACCGTGTTCTCAAAAGGGTCCACGGATGAATAAGAAGATTGCTAGTTGTAGCACTGTACGAGGATTCGAGGAGAATGACTAGGCTAAACACTTTGTATGTAATCTATGCTTGGCCTTTTAGAATACCTTAGTAGTGAAATATGTGAAATATATGTTAAGTCTATATGAGCATTGTAGACTAGGGTTGGAGTGCAGAAACCTTTTTTTTTTTGGATTTCTTCATTGGGACGGTGTGGAAAAGTTGTTCTTGGGCAGCACTATCACACACAAAAAGTTTCATCACTCTGGGGGTAATGTCTTGAGGGACCCAAGAGCCTACTTGAGGGACTCCAAGAGCCTTCAAGTTGAACATTGTACGGCATTGGACTGAATGGCAAAAAAAGGAAAAATTAATGATTTGACTGGTTTTAAATTTAATTTTAACATTATCTCATTTGAAACACTTTGCGACTAAGAAAGGTAGCCGTAATTGCCCTCCCCCCCCCCCCTCCCAAAAAAAATTTTCTGCGCAATAGTGTAAGTAGTAGTTATGGACCAAAATTGCCAAACAGGCCATATTGGCCAATTTTTTATGCTAATTATTGTTCACACAGTTTTTGAGAAAAATAAAATTCTTTGTAGCTACGGCGTGCTAACGTAGTTTCTGAGACAATCAAATGAGATAATCTTAAAAATTAAATTTTTTAAAAACAGTCAAATCATCATTTTCGCATTCTTCGCCGTTCCTCCCTTTGCCATACAATGTTAAACTTGAAGGCCCTTGGGGCACCTGAAGACATGACCCCAGAGTGATGAAATGTTTTGTGTGTGATGGTGACGCCCAATAGCAACTTTTCCACACCCAGCCAAAGAAAAATTCCAAAAAAAAAGGTTTTTACACGTCACCCTATTGTACACAGCAAGATGAATGGTAAAATGAATGAATGGTAAAATATCAATCGCGGGCATGCCCTTTTTCCAAACTAAACTCACCCTTACCTCAACGTTCGTTCCTTTATACACTGCACCAATTTCAACAGTGCATTTCAAGTTTTTTGAAGTGGAGTCCCAAGTTCCAAACATATGGTGAATCAAATTTCAAGAATCATTTTCAAATACAAGGGGCTTCAAATAATGAAGGCCTACTCGTACATAAACCTTGTGTTCACTATTGCAAGAAAAGTCTTAGCTTGTCAAAGAGGATAGTCCACTTATATGTTAATAATATTTACAAAATAGGCCTAAATAATTCCTCGACAATACAAAGAGCAAACAATTCTATCCATAATTAATGCCAAGCATAGTTACATTCTGAGGTTTACAACTACTGAGTGCTTGAGAGAATTGAGAACAAGAGATCCAGAAAATGTCAATGTTTAAACGCTGCTCGAAATTTATTTGGCATGCGAGTATACCATTATCATCTTCATTCTGATTGTGGGCATTTATTTTTCCCCCACCTCATTACGGGCCTATTAATTTAATTACGGCTCATTAATTAAAATATGTCGCACTAATGTAAAACGACTATTATTTATTTCAAGAGAAGAGTAGGTTATAGAAGATTTGATCATCTTTTTGTGTTTAACCTACAAATGGAGGTGGTGAGGCATTAATATATTTTTTCGGATAAACACTCGTGTTCAAATTTTTAATCTAATATTGATTTGATTGGCTAACTGCAGTTTTCTGACTTCACGTAACTGCTTCCAATTCTTCAATTCTAACAAAAATACACTCCACACAGTTACATAATATACATAGCTAGGCTTCTACAAAATAGCTCTCCATAATGTACACCCTATAAAATTAATGTTAAGACTTGAGTTGGTGCCCAAATATTGACTACCTTCATAAATACGTTGCACACTACTTAAATCCAAGTGCTGCTAGAAAAACACACTACTACAAGACTGCAAAGCATACAATTTTTTTCTTACAGGCAAGAGCACTAAACTAAACTGCTACATTAAATACAAAGACATTTCAGTTTGTTGTTTCATAAGCGCAATTGCAACATTAATTTCACTTTGCCTCGCATCCCTGTCCAACAGTAAATGGCAACATGGCTGTATTAAAAAAACTGAGAATAGGGCAGCATGAAAATTATAATTATATAGTAAAAAAAAAAAACATGTAATTTGTGTATTAGCATAAGTGGGTAGTATTTTTTTGGGCTAAGTTCAGATTCGCCGAACCCTTCCATAGTGACATTCACGGATATTAGTTCACGGATTGCGTTTGGAGGGCGCTACCAGTTATGAATGCATAATTTTGAACTTTGTCATTAGCTGGTTGAATTTCGGTTCAGCAGCCTTCCAGTCAAATAAGAAGTCAGTCCGACTAGTCAGGCATACGCACGATGTACAAAAACGATGACGGCCCCCATGGTTTTGCTTCAATATATCTCTACATGCAAATTATGAAAGACAATAACTCAATCCCCCCAAAAATACAACCACTGGTGATATTAGGAAACAAGTGAAAGTTAAGCCAGTGTTATGTTATAAAATTAAAAGTATTCTAATCTAATCCATTTCAATGTTTATTTCAATGAACACAGAAATTTTAAACAAAAAAAAACTTAGTTTTTATATTTGACATCATAATGCATTTACTTTAATATTAAGAATATCAGGTCACATCTGGATTTTGTCTTAACACGAAAATGCCAACACTAATCAGCAGAAAAGCAACGTGTGTTTGAAAAATTCCTTTCCCAAATCCATGGCTTGTCTAAGTTATTTTAAAATTGTCTTCACAGAGCCTTTCAAGCCCTCTGAAGCAACTACACCCCTAGAGGTTTTATAAAAAACAAAGAAATCTAATAATGCGGGGAGAGCAAACGGGGAAGCCAACTGCAAAAACTCTGACCATAGCATACTGAAAGATTCTACAGCAGGGGCATACCGGCAGGGGCATTTAGGCCCGGGAAATGGTTAACGTAGGACGCTCTCTTGTGGTATTTCGTAGAAATCAATCATCCGTGAAAATATTTCAATAGGCCCTCGGCAGGCCCTCTTTGCATATGCCCCACTGGAAACCTCCAGCTTTCCCATAGAGCCAATACGTCCCTTTTCTTCATGATAGGCTAAAATCGATCCCAAAGATAGTGAAGAAGTCTGAATTTCTCTTGCCACTCTAGAAATGATTGTATACGGGTTAGTATTTATACCTGGATGATATTTACTTGTCCGTGCTGTTACTTGTACATATTTACTTATGAACATACCTGTGCATTTACTTGGAAGATGCTGTACTCGCTAAGGAGCATGCATGCAATTCTCCCCAAGCAATTCTCTCCCAAGCTTGTTTAAATCATTAATTCTCACAGTCCCAAATTATCCAAAACATATTCAACCCTTCCTTCAAGCGATAAGCTGTGGTCTCTCCTAGCTCATCTACGCCATGTCCGTAAGCAAGTACAATTCTACGAGTTTTGCCTTTATTCAGTGCTAACTGTCAGACATGTTTGACATACATTAAAGTGACACGCCCTTTGGCACACAACTACCACATAAAATGTTGAATATGTGCATTGGGGAGGTATCTCATACTGGAATGGATATCTCAAGAGATTCTCGCTTGAGTGGTCCACTGAGGACGGGCGAATTTAATTTCAGTGTAGTACTAACCAAATTTGATAAATTGCTATAAATTAAAATAGAGGCAAATTGGAAATAAGCCGTGGGAGAAAGTCCGACACTTCAAATAACTTAGTACGGTAAGCCATCTTTACGCACTTACAGTCCACTCGAGTGACTTTACCTAAATTAGAATTGGTGATCCAGTTCGTCACCAGATCACTGTCGTACTGCTTTTGCTGACATGGCCACTTATGATTGGTCCAAGCCAGCAGACAAGCAGCCATGCCAGTGAAGGTGGTATGACATGATCTGAAAAAGGACTAGTTCATCAGTTGAACCCGGGTCATGTCAGTCGAAAAAAGCGTAAGTGCATAAAGGTGGCTTATTCTACTACGCTATTTCTAGTGCATG
This sequence comes from Lithobius niger, assembly GCA_023313725.1. Classification (NCBI taxonomy): domain Eukaryota; kingdom Metazoa; phylum Arthropoda; class Chilopoda; order Lithobiomorpha; family Lithobiidae; genus Lithobius; species Lithobius niger. The sequence continues at coordinate 19,409 of JAHWFP010265626.1, read as the reverse complement.
CTTTTTTTTGCACCTGCCTTTACCGGGAAAAATGTCCTTTTTTGCTGTTTTTGTAAAAAAAAATTCCCTGTTTTGGTTTTCTGAACCGATAAACGCTGGTGCTGCAGCCAGAGAAAGGACAAAAAGAGCCAGGAAAGTGGCAGAAAGGGGCATAAAGGGTAAAAAAAAAAGACTGACTAGCAAAAAAAAACTTCCCTAGAAAAAAAAAAACCTCAGCGCGCCCTTTTACAAAAGTGGCCCCTGCTCTCTCGGTGGTCTATGCACGCTACTGCACATAAGAGTGTTATTCCTAATTTTTGAACAGCACACGTGCCTCTGCAGACAGTAAAACACGAAGCCTAGAGCACAACACCAATACATTACTCTCAAACCATAGGAAAGTCAAAAATTTGCCAAATGAACAACGGCTTGCAGCCTTGTCACAAAACAAGAAGTCAACCAAACCCAGACGTTAATGCGGTAGCCGAATTTTATAATGTTTTGTTAACAGTTTATTCCAAGATAGCATTATAGGAAAATACTCTCGCTTCGTAACAGTGTAGCATCTACCAAAATCTCGTCATTTTACGTGGATCCACATGTATGTACCACAGAGCCTGATATTCAATCTGGAATATGGCTAGCCTATACATAGTAGCTAGCAAACTCGCAAACGGCTCACCATCACCGTAATTTTCATGTTAACTCTGTCAACAACACCATCTGTCTATCCCCTTTTTGTTTACATCCGCAGGACCCAGGTGTGTTGTTTGTGCTTCACGGATTGTATTTAGCTGTGTCCAATACAGAGTAGCATTTGCTCTCATGACGACGAATGTATGATATTAGAAAATTAGAAATATTAGAATTTATATTCGAGAAAGTTAACTAACACATTTTCAGACGAATTTATATCATAAAAGTCTTGTGAACGTAATTTACTTGGAATGTCGAAAAAAAAATGATAACTGTCTGTTTTTTTAGTGCATCTCTTCAATCATTAAATATTTAAGCACGTTGTCATTTACTGTTGCACAAATCACAGCTCGTGAAATAAACATCGATACCTTTATTCGCATGGACACAATGCAAAACTCTCATTGGATATTCGTAAATTACAGCGAGCAAGTCTAGGCTTAGCTTAAATAATGCAAATTAATGCGATTTAGGCAAGTTGATTTCGACATCAAGCAAACTGGATTAAGTGACATTAAGTTAAAAGGATTTTCTCCTGCTTATGTCTTCGAATCATCATACGAAAGTGAAATGTGATTACGCTCACTTACTCCTAATACGGTTTTAACTTTTAATGCCGGAAAATCCAATGAATTTGACGTGTTTTCAATTCGGCATACTTACTTTAATTACATTTACAAACAGAGCTTTTTTTTTGCTTGTCCACGACACATACAACAATGAAAAAAACCATACTTACTGCTTGTGCAAATTTCACTGTTCGTTCCCAAAAGTTCCCTGCCGTCGCAGGCTTACTGGCCTAATAAAAAATCCACTTACTGTCACCCTCTCGTCTTTCCAAAAGCAACGTCTTTCTAAGTAGCTTTGTTTTAACTTTGCGTTAAGTGAATTTGCGCAAGATATTTTAGTCATTTTTGACGTGATTCAATGATTGTCTTTTTTTTTCCAAAAAATAAAAACAAAAACCACGGGAGTCGACTGCACATCTCACAGATAATCAGTTTACAACGAACTTATGCTGGAAAACATCAATATTGCGGAAATCCGTTTTTGATGTCGTCTCGAGTTTTAAATTGTTTATTTATTTTTTACATTTTTTTTTACACTAGAGCAAAATGAAAACAAGCAAACTCGTACAGACGGATCACCATCACCGCCATTATCATTTTAACTCTTGTCAACAACATCATTACAATATTATTGACAAACGTAATTAACATGAGGTCAGTATATCCATCAACAGCGAACATCTCTCTTTCAAACACACCCAAACGTAGGTCTTTTGCTTAAACAAATTTCTTTCATGACTAGTCCACTGTTGATTAGTCTTCCGTATGATGCATTTATCTTTTTTTTTTATTGGTCATTGGTGGTTATTTTTTTTTGTTTTGATTGCGTGTTATTTTTTTTTATTAATATGGTAGGGGTACGTGGGTTGGTTAATTTATGATAGTGTTTAGATTTGAATGTATGTAAAATTATTTGTTTTTAAAATTGGTTGAGTCATTGACGATAGGGGGTTCCTTTAAAATTCTGTCTGTACTGGAGCCATTCATGTTGTCGTCTTCAACATGCTAAGGATGTTCACGTTTGATGGCTAAAATGTTCGCCATTCTAGAGTTTTTAATGTAAATATTCCGACACGGTCTTTGCTTAATAATCATGTCTAGTAGCCAGCCACGATTTTGCTCATGGTCACCGTATGTCGCCTTTTTATTCGTTTTAAGCCGAACGCATAAAGAATTAGTAAAACCGGACTAGAAAGGGTGCTGTCTGTTTTCCCCATTCTGCATTATGATCGGACACTGCCAACTCCTTACGAGTCACGAATTTGCTCAAAATGATCTCTTGAAACAGTAGCGTGCACAGACGTCCGAGAGGGCACGGGCAACTCTAAGTAACAGGGCATGCTGAGGCTTTATTTTCCTGGGGATCTTTTGTTTTGCTTGTCACCCACTTTTTTTTTTACTATTTTTGGCTCCTTTCTGGGCTTCCTGGCTTTCTTTTTGCCCTTTTTAGGGCTGTAAGCCCTTTCTCCTCGCTGCATCCGGCATTTTTCAGTGCAGTAAACAAAATAGGCATGTTTTTTCTTCAAAAAGTGCATTTTTCAACAAAAGAGCAGGGGCAATGCCTCCCCTGCTTCCTCCCACCCCCCTCTCCTCCGTGCACGCCACTGCTCTTAAATAAAAACGTTATGGCCAAGGTTTATTAGCAACAGCAATTAATAAATGCAAGTTTATGACTAATTGCTTAAGTTGTTTGCAGTATATACCGTAAATATAAAAAAAAAAAATGTGGCCACGTTTAAAGTAGGCTATATAATCAGTTTTCTTATCTGTATATAGGACGTGGCCATCTTGTTTTTTCAACGAAGCTAGCGCTTTGGAGGTGTACTCGCTAGCCTCACCCTTATTTTGTTGTTGTTGTTGTTACTTCCCTGAAGTATGCTTCTGTTGCTGGAGTTTTAAAGTTGCCGTCGAGACGGCCAGCTTGCATAACCCCTCCTGCGCATTCGCCAGGATCCTCTATAAAAGCATTCGGGCGAGACCGGCCTGCCATCTTTTCCCTCTCGATATGTCAAGTGGTGACTCAAGAGGGGAGGTTAAGTTAGGTTAGGTTAGCGTTGCACGAGACATGTCTAGTACATGATGCACTGCAAATCATGGCTAAGTTGCAGGGGGTAAAAAAAACTCCATTTCGCGAATTGCTTTACCACTGTGAAGAAAGGAGACGGGCAAGAAGTCGAAAGTTGCGGCTGGATTCCTACTTAACTTTGTACCTGCAATTACCTATATGTAAGACTATCAGTGCCAAACGTGAACGTAAAGCCCAGTAGCCTAATAAAATATATGGTAAAAGAGATGCCATTTCCCGTGCAAAATATTCAATATTTTTTCTTGCTCCAGCATGCTTCTTCTGAATTTGTGGATTTGGCTAAATAATTTGAGAAGATTTTAGCTGTGTCAAGGTGAGAGCATAAATGTACATAAATCGCTGGAAATTTTCCAATTTTCCTTCAGGTGAGAGCATGTCAGCACTCAAAAGGGCACGAAAAACAATTAAAATGCTGTAGTTGAACGACAAAAATTATTTATTTTTTGGCTGAATAGGGCCTAATCGGAAAAAACGGGCACCCTCCAATATTGACAGAACAACAAAAAAGGGTTAAACCGCACAATTTTTTTTTTACCCGCAGGGCGCGTGATAGCTTAAGAAATTTTTTTGCTGTTTCTACTGGAATTATTCTGAGAAAAGAAATATTTCACTAAGATTTTATAATCGATTAAGTAATTAAAACCGTTTTCTCATCGTCAGAAGCAGAATACCACCACCACCACCACCCCCCCCCATCCCTTTTTTTTCATTTACGTGGAGCTAATCTAAACTATAAAGCGTTTCTAGTAGAGGGGCCGCCTGATGAGTTTAGTAGGCGTTACCATCAACAGATGGCGCGATCACCGGAAGTGGGCAAACAAACGGAAGAAGAAAGCATTAAAGGAGCCCACGATAATGGCGGCTGGCTAATTATTGTGGTGGGGGCTGAGAATTTAATTGATGTCTCTCTTACCTCGGCCACAAATTGCTTCCAGGCGAATTAAACGAGGCCACCTCTCGCAAACGAAAAACAAACGTTGCTTACACAAATGATTGCAATAAAACGATTACTACCAGCGGAATTAGATGCTTTAACGCTTTAAGTGCCAATTGCGTGCAGTGGTTTTCTTAATTCATTTTTGACGGCAGGGGCATGGGCAGGGGTGGGAGAGGGGAAGGGCGGATTGGAGGGGTATGATCTGTACTCACAAACATCAGAGGAAACAACAGAGGTTTGCAAATTGGTTAACGAGGGGAAGTTGCAATTAGCCGGATCGGTGTGTGTGTGCTCGAGAAATTCAGAGGGGGATGTTTACAATCGCACAGCATTCAGGAAATTGCTTTTGCTACGACGAAATTTTGTTCGTTAGGCAAAATTGGAGCAAAGGCGTATTAATAATTGGGACCTAACGATGCTCTGCCTCTTTTCCTGGCCCCCAAAATAGATAGCAATCAGATTTTTACTTATTTTAATTCTGTGCTCTTTGTTTGGGGAGTTTACCGTCTTAGATCAGCCTCAAAAACGGCTGGCACCTTCCTTAAACTTCCGTATTGAAAGCTGCTTATCCGTTTCCTTAACAAAACTTCTGTAGAATTGTAACAACTTTTATCAATTTAATTGAAACCGTAAGTAAATAATGCAGGTTTTGTTACGGGAAAAAATATGAACCCGAATATGAAAACTTGAAGATGGTTTGTGCATTGTTGAAAATGTACATTTATAACACAAGGATTAAATAGGGGAATGGAGTTATTAGTTAGTTTATGTTTTTTTTTTCAAAGCGTTTTGGAGTACAGGGAGGAACTATACAGCAGTGTGCATACACTATATTGAATCCCTTTGGATGAAGCTGTAAGTAAATAGGACTATATTAGTGTCTTTGAAAGTATTTATTTAGAGTCCTTAGGTGTCTAGAATAGCGATTTTTTAAAACTAGTATGACCACGGAAGGAAGACGAGAGCTGGTTGAAGCAATTATTCAGGTAACAACTTTGAAGAGAGCACAATTTTTCAGATTCCTTCAACTCTTTCGGCTTTGAATTTGATAGCACTTTTTTTTTTGGGTTGTCCGTATTGATTCATTACTCGAGTGTTTCCTATTATTTCTGTTTGGCGTCATTTAGCCAACTATTTACCAACTGCAGGTAAATTAATATTAAATAAAGTTATTAAACCTTCCTTTCAGGAGTGGAAGGCATTTTCTATAGGATGTTGCTACTAAAACAGTTCTTTCTAAAAAAAATATCAAATATAAAAATGAAAAATCTCTTTCTTACCTTGAACAGAATTCCGATGCCTAAATTTAAGAATGGTTTTGAGAAATCGATGACGCTTTCCCGGGCATAGTTTATGGTCAGCGCTGCCACGGCAAGATCGGCTTTCTAAAAATAAAATAAACCGTATAAAATTAAAGAAGCCCTTCAAGAAGAGCACATAATAACAACAGACCGACGTTCTATGTGCGCACTTGAGTGGGCTCTTTTAATTTTCAAACTGCTGCTCTCTCTTCAAAATAAATCGTACGTACAAGCCTACAGTCTCCCCAACACGATAGTTCGAATCAAGCCTTATATCTCCCGACAGAAATACAATTGTGCAATATTGGGGTTCATAGATTACAATTTTTTGATTTTACTTTTTACAACTTTCAGAGCAAAATTCTGTTGGGTAATGGGCATAGCCGTAACAGTAGCAGGAACTTAAAAAAAAAATAACAGTGAAACTGTTTGCTGTACAATAAAACAATAATAATAAAAAAAAACACTACACTATTTTTTTTCGTTTAAATCAACACACAAAAAAATTGAAAAATAAATTCTTTGTAATTCCTTTGCATAAGGATTCAAAGGAAAAAGCCACACAAAGCGTCAAGCCGGAGAACTGTGAAACCGTAAATTACCAGTACAAAGAACTGGTAGTTTGTTTCCAGTTTTTCGTACTGTAAAATTGCCCTCCATATCGTTGAATGAGTTACCTATGAGAACACGAGTCTTGCTAAATATACTTCTGGGGGGGGGGGGGGAGATTGAGGCTTAATGGCGCGTTTACAGCTAGGTCATTAGCGCCAACCTCAGTCACGGTGCAGTGGTCCGGCTTCCCACTGCACCACACATTACAGAGATATCAATCAAACACCTAATCTAGATCCTATCATAGATCTGTACCTCCTACAAATATGGAAAAACACCGGACAGGAGGACATACTTATCGCCCAATTGACGTGGAGTGTCGTGCGGCAGATGGAAACGCCGACGAACACAATCAAGAGAGCGACAATCAACAAGGAAGTGCCGGACCGTAAGTGGCCGTCGACACCGATGACATTCAGGAGGGCCAACCCCCCTAAAAAGTTTCTAAAATTTATTGCGATCCTTGTATTTATCGTTGCTGCATATGTTATCATGAAGAACCGGGTTCGATTCCCGAACACACATGACACGTAATTTCTCCCCCCCCCCCCCGTCATGACGGCAGCACTCTTTTTTTTAAGTGTGCGGGCATCTAGACAGAACTGGTGGTACGATGAGCGATTGAGTACACATCGACGAGTTAACGCAATGCTTGTATTGTATACTAATTCTTTCTTAACTTGTTTTTATTTATAAAAACGGTTAGTCGTTCCGTACTGCAACATTCCTTAGGAAAACCTGGTAGCTCAATGTTAAAAAGAGGTGAGAATTGAGCCAGTAGCACAGGCGAAAACGGTAACTCACCGTTAACAAGAGATGAGAACTGAACCAGTAGCACAGGTGAAAACGGTAACTCACTGTTAACAAGAGATGAGAACTGAACCAGTAGCACAGGCGAAAGCGGTAACTCACCGTTAACAAGAGATGAGAACTGAGCCAGTAGCACACGCGAAAACGGTAACTCATCGTTAACAAGAGATGAAAACTGAGCCAGTAGCACAGGCGAAAATGGTAACTCACCATTAACAAGAGATGAGAATTGATCCAGTGGCACAGGCAGAAACGGTAACTCGCCATTAACAAGAGATGAGAACTGACATTTCTTGACATTTCGGTGTCAATTTTGATACGGAGAGCGACACCATTTTCAGAGAAGTAAAAAAATTAAAAGAATAAGAAAAATAAGAAAAAGAAAGAAAAATTAAAAGAACACGTATCACTGGGCATCCACCATAATGGCGTCGTCAGTGAACAGGTGGTTAGTAATGAGCGTGCAGGGTGCCAGGGAGCATGGTGATATTCCATGCATGCTCCCTGCATCCCACAAACACGTCCCTAAAGCCTGTTCACTGACGACGTCAGTATGGTGGATGCCCAGTGATACGTAATGTAAGGTGTTTTTATTCTTTTAATTTTTTTACTTCTCTGATGATAGTGTCGCCCTCCGTATCATAATTGACACCGGAATGTTATAATTTTTTACTGTTTTCGCCTGTGCTACTGCTCAGTTCTCACAAGTTACATTAGTGCACATTCCAGTTCCGTGATCACTGTTAACAAAAAAAAATAACGATAAACTAATAAATAAGCTTTCATCCAACGAGAAGATCTTGGCAAATGCAGCCTTATTGTGGTATATCTCAATTTTTTTTTACCGTTTTTGCATATCCTACTGGCTCAGTTCTCAACTGTTACATTAGTACACATTCTTCAGTTCCGTGATCACTGTTAACAAAAAATTAACGATAGACTAATAAATAGGTTTTACGTCAGCCAAGAAGATCTTGGCAACTGCGTCCTTATTGTGGTATATCTAACCTTTATTTATCTACTTTATCTCACCTTGTCTAGCAGCTGTCTGACGACGCCGTTCCATTCGCCGGTTTCTTGGTCCGAGACGCCATATTTGCCGTCAGGCACCAGCTCGATGACGTAATTGAAGCCTATCATTGGAGCCATGGTCTTGAGAAGGTCGATGCAAAAACCCTCAAAGCGAGCATTACCCGTCAGATTCTGATCCTTCTTCACCATGACATAAGGAGTCTCCTGCAACGAAATTGAACTTAAAAAATCTTCAACAAAGCTCTATTTCTGTTGGACACGAACTGTTGACAATGGCGAGCATGTTTTTTAACAAATATTTTTAGCAAATTTTGAGAAAAATTAACGAAAAAGTAGAAAAAATCATCGTGCGGTCCCCTCCAAGAATTCATCCGGGATCCGCCCTTGATGCAAACCAGTAACTTGAGCAAATCAGGAGTTCACTCGTCCAAGAAATACCACAAACATTTAGGCACCGAAATGATTCGTGACTCTGTTAGGAGTGTACAAACGCCGCAAGTTCGCTTGGGAGACAAACTAAAGATTTTGTTTGACAGCTCCACGCCAGTTGATGCAGCCTTGTCTAAGGGTTCGTTTATGCAACAACTCGCTTTTGCATTCTCGCAGCTAGAAGCTAGAAATCACCTCAAATTCCAACATGGCGGCGGTTTTGTGTCTGCCGCCTCGCAACGAAAACAGCAAACAACGTGGGTTCAGAAGCGTTTGCGAAAATTGTTTCGTCATGAGGAATTCTTTATATTATTGGCACGGATTATAAGACTGCAAGTATTTACTCAAACGATGTTGGATTTAGCTAATCCATTTAGCATTGTTACCATGGCAGTGTCACCTTTGCCATCACGATTTGAGTTCTAGCTGCGAGAATGCAAAGGCGATGGCAAAGGTGACATTGCCATGGTAACAACGCTAAATGGATTAGCTAAATCCGACATCGTTTGAGAAAATACTTGCAGTCTTATAATCCGTGCCAATAATATAAAGAATTCCTCATGACGAAACAATTTTCCCAAACGCTTCTGAACTCACGTTATTTGCTGTTTTCGTTGCAAGGCGGCATACATAAAACCGCCGCCATGTTGGAATTTCAGGTGATTTCTAGCTTCTAGCTGCGAGAATGCAAAAGCGAGTGGTTGCGTAAACGCGTCCTAACTCTTAACTTACCATAGCGTGTTGCGAGTTTAATACCGGATTTCAACGTTGAAATTATACCACCCCTGCAGGTTATGCTGATGACGTCATTTGGGAAATCTGCCAAGCCCAAGATCCACATGACGTCAAATTGTAATAACCCATCGCCCCCATCAATCAGGCGAGCTAAAGCTTAACGTGGCTCAATTTGATTATTAAAACACCACCAAAACTGAACCACGACTTTCGGCCTTATTTCATCAGTTTGGTTTCTGATTTAGAATAACCCAGACCTTTAACGTTTTATGCCCCAGCTTGTCCCTTAACTGTGGATACATTTGGGCGAGCGGTAGCACGAACTATAATAATCCCCACAAGCGATGCCTAGAGGCAATCACTCACCGGCTTGCACGAGAATTGGCATGGAGCTGGGAGGCAAGACATGTATTTTCTAACTCAGTCGTCAATGGATTGGGAAACCCAAATCCTCCCTTCAAGGTATCTGAATGCAATGCTAATGCTTGCGAACTAACAGATAGCCTACTCGGATTAACCTACGCAACCTACGCAACATACGTTTTCCGCAAAAGTAAAAACAGCCACTCGTTCGATGTCTGGCTGCATGGAGCCGCGACTCAGAATGGGTGGTGGACCATAGACAGTATTTACGTTGGGACTGTCTCCTTCACGCGCTCCGAATTCATTCGAACTGCAAGATTTGAAAACTTAAAAAAATAATAATAATTCAGTAATTTACCGCAATTGTGGAGACGACGAGGGTAACGTTTGGAATTACGCCCTCGTAAAATGCTGCCCTGTCCGTGATGTTGACACCCATTGGCTCCGTCCACTCGCCAACCTGAAAACAACAACAGATTCTTAGCTGACTACCTTCCAAAAGGCTACCAATCCAATTCATCTGAACCAACGAATATTGCAGACAGTAGGGTACGTCCACAAAACGCAGCACACTCTACAGTTGAGTGGGGTGAATAAACGTTTTTTTTCTTTCTCCGAATTCCTCATAGGCTGGGCGTGTATAAGTTGCATTTACAGGCATCATTATCAGACACAAAAAATGTCATCACTCTGGGGTCATAGCTTGTGAGGTGCCCAAGGCCCCTCAGCATCAGAAATGGGTGGATTGGGATAACAGTAAATATGGTGATTTGACTGGTTTTAAATTTAATTTACACATTTTCTTATTCGAAGCTCTCAGAAACCATGAAAAGTACCCATAATTGCAAAAAAAAAAAAAAATTTCTGAACAATAATAGGATGAAAATGGGCCGAAATATGCTGAAACGCCATTTTGGCACCGTTTCGGTATTAAATTATAACCAGTTTTAAACAAAAATAAAATTGCTCGTAATTGTGGCATGTTCGTATTATTTCCGAGAGTGTCGATTGCAATAATGTTAAAGTTATATTTTGAACCACAGTCAGATCATCATTTTTGTGTTTTTTGCCGCCCATTGCAGTACAATTTTAAACTTGAAGGCCCTTGATCTCAAAACTGACACCACACCAATGAAGTTATGTGTGTGTGTGTGTGTGTGTGTGTGTGTGTTAAGGCCGCTAAAAATTAATTACGTGGTTCTCGGGAGCGGTACTAAAATAAAAAAAAAATTACGCTAGCGGACGGTGTTTATTTTTTACGTTTTATTCGTGATTTTTCAGATGCGGGCGATGGCTTTTTACCAAACAAAACGAAATAAATAGTCATCGGCTTTACGAAATGTTTGGTGAAAGTGCTGAAAAACCTGGGCGTGCGTGCGCGCGCTCCTAAGAACCACTTAATTAATTTTTAGTGGCCTACTATGTCTGAAAGTACATAGTACCACTATTCCTCACCCAGCCAAATTCTAAAAATTATAATAATAATATATTTCACCTCAGGAATCAACCAGGCGCGAATGCTTGCTTGCTGCGTAACGCTCCCACGTTGCAATGCGACAAATACGTAGTGACGCGTAGTGTGCGCTTCACGCCGGGGAAGGGGGGGGGGGG
>JAHWFP010265625.1:0-12221 GCA_023313725.1 Lithobius niger | reverse complement strand
CTCACCCCAACGCACAAACGTGCAGTTTGAGACGGGATGAGAATCTCGTAAACCATTTCCGAAACACCAATGGGCCTTTTTTGTGGAGTTAGTACCCCCTCCCCCCCACCAAAAAAAAAAAAGAACTCCAAATGCACAAAATAAAAAAAAATAAGAACATTAATTCCCTTGACCAAATTGTCCTTGGACCAAATCGGCTTGGGACCAAATTCTCCGGGACCAAATCGGTCGGACCAAATTGTCCGGGGCCAAATCGGCGGGACCAAATCGTCCTGCCCCGTTTAGAGAGATAATAGACCCTTTCGAGGCCCCCTTGCTTTTCGACACATGCCTAAATCTGCCACTGCAGAACGTGACAGATTTTTGGATTAATTGACAACGTCTTCAAACTTGTTTTAATTGCAGGTATCACTATCTACTTCCTGAGTAAATGGATGGCTAAAGGACAATGCAAAAGCCGAGCCCGACTGGACGGGAAAACTGTCATCATTACGGGAGCCAATGCGGGAATCGGGAAAGAAACTGCCCGGGACTTGGCAAGACGAGGTAAGAAATTCATGTAAAAATCCGGGAGATTCATCACGTGGTGTTGTGTTATGTGTTAATTCTTTTAACTGATATTGGATTCATTTTGATGTTAAAGGGACAAAATAGCTGAAACCCATTTGCCAATTTTATTGGGTTATGGACTTAAATCTATAGTTGAATAGAGCATAAAGAATACATGTACAGAACGTTAAAGGAATCGGATAATAAGATAATAAGTTAGCGAGTGACAACACCATCGTAAGACAAGAAGCTGCACGTCTGGAGAGAAATGATGTTGGATGCACAGATGAGTTTACCGCGAGGTACACGAGGATCAGTACAGGGAACGGACAGGGAGGTGAATTTCTACTGCAAACCACTCTGAGGGGCCCCTCTTCTTACTGCAGGGTCCTCTATCCTCTTCCCCATCCCACATGCTATTTCTTGTCATGTGTTTCAGGATAAAATAATGGTAGCGCATTCCATAAGCCAAATGAAAAAAAAAAAAAATAGCATGAAAAAACACCGCATGGAAAGCTCAACTGTTTCAGTCGTAAAATTGTTTCAGTTGTTGCAGACCGAGTAATCTCCTGGCAAGAAAAAAATATTATAACAGGATAGGGCGATGGTTTTGTCTACATTTTGTGAAGAAAAGGAGGGGAGAAAAGGAAAATAACGAAGTAACGAAAAACCAAATAACAAAGCCGAGATAATTTTTTTTTTAATTAATATAATTTTCTTTATTTCTTTGTTTACTTAGTCCGGGGAATTGTGGGGTGCCCTGACTGAACGGGGCGTTCAGCATACAATTCTGGACAGAAAAAGTGATATACATATTTTACGTAAAAGTAACCATTGGACCCCAAAATCGTATTTCAAGTACATCACGATTAATTCGTGCGAACGCTCCTTTTCCAATTGGTTTGTATAGTGGCTTTCAGGTCAAAGTGCTCTTGCGAGCCCTCTAATATGCATACGAAATTCTGAAAGGTGGAGATCTAATCTTTCCATCAATCCTAACCCAAATTCTTTAACTTAGATGGGGCCCATCATACGCCCATTTAGAGGTGAAGTTGTAGTGGCATGGCAGCGAGAGGGTGTGGTGATTTTCGAATTCAAAGTCCCATTGCGAGCTCTTTAATAGACTGTAATGGACATTCTTAGGATACTAGATAGGGACCATTCTATGCCCGTTTAAAGATGAAATTGAAATGGCATAGCGGCTATTTTCGAATTCAAAGTGCCATTGTAATGCTCATATTTGGATTTTTATCTAAGCTACACAGTATTGGTTATGGTTGATGGAAAGAATAGAGGCCCTCCTTTCAGATATCGGAAGCATGTCCATTACGGGCTATTAGAGAGCTCGTAAGAGCACTTTGAACTCGAAAATGATTATTCCCTTTCGCCAGTACGCTATTATGACTTTACCTTTAAACGGACGAGGAAAGGTCCCTACCTAAGCTAAACAATTTTGGTTAGGATTGTTGGGAAGAATATGTCCCACCTTTCAGCATCCCAAGCATGGCCATTTCAGGCTATTAGAGAAACGGCTATTAGAGAACGGTGAAACCGAATATCACTACAACAAGCAATTTAGAGAAGGAGCGCTAGCACGAATTAAGGGTAATATATTTGAAGCACGATTTGGGGGGTCCAATGATTGCTGTTAACACAAGCTTGGGCCCCCCCCCCAAATCGTGCTTCAAATATATCTATATATATGTAAAAGATGTAATCAGCTTTCTTGTCCAAAATTTTGAGCTGAACGTTTTTGTTTCACGTTATGTTTCACGAAGTTCGTTTTGTACTACAGTCGTAGACCAATCTTGTATCTGAACTCCTTCCCATTACTTCATATGATACGCTTCGCTATACAAATTCACATGGAAGTTGATGCATCATTAGCTAGCTAGCGGGCCATTACCTTATTACACATTTGCAACGTTATTCAGAATCAGATTTCGCTTTGGAAAAATTCAAAGACTTTCTCACAAGGATTAATTTTTCTCAAGTGGTCACAGCTCTCGGTTTCAACCAAATTCCAGCTTTTGTACTTCATTCTTACTTTTACTCAGAGCCTGAAACGTGCCATTATTATCCAAGTATAAGATACTAACGCTATGGCGTCGTACACTACCACATTGTCCTTTACATTCAATTGGTGATGACTGTTGCTCTACTATGCGCGGTACACTAGCATGTGTCTAAATTCCGACTTAACGGTTATCCCGAGAAGTCACTTTGTGATATTTTAACCGTTTTTATTGCTGAACTGCACAAGAAAATTAATTGGTGGGCTTATTTTAACTGCATGCTGTTTGCATGAAAAGTTAACACTCGGTTCAAATTCAGAAAATTTAACGAGAGGATTTACGGTTATATTTTCCCTCGTGTGTGATGTGGTTCGACAGGAACTGACTTTATGAATATGTGAGTTGTAGGTTTGTGGAATGCAGGGTCACAAAGAAACAAGCGACTACAGCGACTGCCTAGTCGCACCGTTCTTCTGTACAGTTCCTCCACTTCCAATGTTGAGGCACACACCTTTATCTTGCACTGCAACAGCTATCTCTATTATACTAACCAGAAAGCAGTAGCCATCACAATCGTCGGTTTAAAATGTGTTAGCTTTTAGGCCTATTTTACATTTTAGGCGTAATTGTCAGCTTTTAGGCCTAATTTTAACCAGCAGTTTTAATTTGTAAGTAGCAGCTAACGGAGATATGGATTGTACAGTAAGCCTATTCATTTTTGTAACACGGTACGCCTACAGGGACACAGTTACAGTGTTACAACGTAATGTGCAACGTTGCCTATATAGATCAGTGGTAGCAGGGAAGTGACTAGAGAGACGCTTTTGATGAAGCCAACAGCGACACGTAGCAACTTGACGTTGCCATGGTAACATGATTTTAGGCTTAATTTTCATTTTTAGGCCTAATTTTAAAAATGCAGTTTGAATTTCGTAAGTAGCTGATATAGGCCTAATGGAGAATTTGGTTCGACGATAAGCCTATTCATTCATGCAACGAGCCGAAACTATTTTAAACGAAGCTAAAATCCATTTGTTTTTATTGAGTGTTATTTAGGATTTTAATTCGACGATCAAATGTTATTATTTAATTTAGTTACGTCGAAGAATTCTACTAGCTACAAGGAAGTAATGATGTTTTAATTTGCCTTGGTATTTAACTCACTTCTCACACTGAATCTAACGTTGTAAACAATGGTGGTCAATATCTGGTACCGTTGCGAAGTTGAAAAAACCGACGGACGGACGGACAAAGTCGTTGCAATAGTCTTCTCAGCCGGTACGGCTGTACGGAAGACTAAAATGCACAGGGCTCATAATGGTGCTCAAAACCTAACTAGTCCTTATTATTAATTTTTTAATTTTCGAAAAACAAATTTAAATCTGAGTTTCAATGACTGACACAGACCTACCAAAAAGTATGTTAATAATCTTTTTAGAATACTGACACATACTGTTAGTAGTTTTTTTTAATTTACTACTTGCTACCAAAAGCAAGTAGCAAAATAAAAATGCTAATGACAGTATTTGTATTATTTACTGGCAGTGGATATTTTTCTTCAGTAGAAAGCGAAACAACAACCTCGTTGATGTTAACTAATCTTTGACGTCTTTTATGTTCGTTTAGAAATTTTAGTATAAATTCCCATATGAGCTTTGTGATTCAATAAAATATCCTTGGATTTTGTGAAAATTGGTCCTTAAAAGTCTTTGAAGTTCCGTGAAGTTATTCTTGCTGAATTGGTATGAACCCTGAACTGAATGGTAGACCACCAGGGATTAATTTGTTCAGTAGTTAAACAGTTAGCACTGCTGTACTTAGTTTTATAATTTCTAAAACCAAAACTAGTTAAATGGCCGCCAAGAGGAGTGATATCAACTGACCAAATATTCGCCCAAAACATTCGCCAAGTTAATCCCATTGACCAGTTGTGCGAGAGGATCATTGAAAAACTTGACCATGATTTTCAACGTCTAGAGCTAAATTCCAGCTTTTAAACAGCATTTTTATTTTAATGTAGACTCATGAGTTGTTCCAGCTATGACTTAGACCTAATTAGACCCCAAGCTAGTAGGTCGCCCCAAAGAAGATTGTAATATTAATTACAATCATTAATATTTGGTGCGTGAACTCTGATTTTAAAGGAGCGTCAGGTCGTAATAAGAGTTTAATACCCGAATGACCCCACACAGTAACTGAATTAATAAGATGGTTTTAAGTTGCTACGGCTAAAATCACAACTGGCTTGAACAACTTTAGGAGTTAAAATATGGTAGAACTTTTTTTTTTATAAATTAACATCTGAAACGTTACACATAAATACCAGATTCTACAAACAAAATATTAAAATATTACACCTAAAAGTTAAAAATGGTTTGAACAATAAATTTTCCGATCTTGGCTATTTTTACACTCAGGTGCAAGGCTTCACCAACACACCTTGACGGCGCGAAAACAACTTGTGGACAGAAATGAATGCAGGACGTCACGTAACGGAATATGTTTCCTGCTAAAACTTATTTTCTCATCGTAGACTTCGCCTTATTCAATTAACGGCAGGTTTCCCAAAACATGCGCAACTTTCCTGCATTACACTCGCAAAACGAGAGGGAAGACCATTGCAGAAAATTGAAATTAAAGAGCACACAGTTAATTTATTTCTCAACGTGGTTGCAAACTCAATCTCACCTTTAAATCCAATACGCAGTTGCAAACTCAATTTAAACTTACGTTGAACAATTCTCGGACAGTCCAAAAGAAGCCATGCAACTAAGCTACTATATAGCGGTAATAAGACCGGACTGAATGCGGAAAATCACGCACGCATCTAAGGCGCAACTAAATATTTCTTACGGTTGAGTTCATTATTAATAAGTGGCAACCAGCATACGAGGTTTTAAAATTATGAGGACGGCAAACGTTCAGAAATCAACTGTAGAAAATAAAAAGTTCAAACGTTAATGTAAACATATTTTAAAAAGCAGAATAAATAAAACCTGAGTTTGGACGCTTGTCCGAGGTGACTGACGGGTTTCCTTGACATACGGATGGCTAGGACGCTGGCAAGAAAAAACGGGAAGTAAAAACGTCTTAAACACACGGGCTATGCCTTCAAGCATATAGGACCAGCCCACACCAGCATAGACACAAGACAATACCGCATATACATGCAGTCACGTGCATACTATGGGAATGTTGCTACATCACCTACTTAAATTTAAACTTTTAATATTAAGACGAGACACCAAAATAAAATGACAGAAATAATTAATTGTAACCTATATATTTCAGTGTCAGAATGTTTCTGGTGAAATAATACAATCACTGTCATGGCTGAGAAGTAAAAATATATAAATAAATACGTGAAATCATATTAAAAAACCAGAACATGCAAAAGGGCTCCCAAGCTGAGAATGGTTCAGCATTTCGAAGAAGTGATATCAATTTATCAAATCATTCACCGAGTTGTTAATCCCACCGACTAATACAAACGTTAAAGGAAAAACTTAAAACGTTGCCACGATTAAGGGTGTCCAACTGCAGTTTTAACTTTGAACTGCTGCCACTTCATGACTAAGACTTTTATTTTTCTGCACACCATAGCGGCACACCACAACGTCCAGTGCAGAAACTTTTCTTTAAACAATACTGAAAATGGAGAAGAACTGACTTAATTCGTATTTCCAGCAAAATTTCGGGCACATCTACTTGACATCACGCACTCTGCGTCTAAAACAAAATATGACTAAATAAAGAGGTTTCCATAATTTCATTTCTAGGTGCCCGTGTGATCATGGCTTGCAGGAGTCTGGAACGAGGGAGAATTGCTGCTAAAGAAATCGAAGTGGACACAAAAAAGACAGTAGTGTTAAAGCAGTTGGATCTCTGTTCCTTCAAATCCATTCGACAATTTGCTGAAGATATCAACTCGTCAGAAGCGAAGGTAGACATCTTGATCAATAATGCGGGTGAGTAAGTGGTTGCATTTAGACGTTTTTACTAATGAAAGCCAAGATCTTCATCCCATAAAATTCGTTCATATTTCAGTTCTTTTATTTGTTAAACATTAATTTCTGAAACATTTGATGTCTGATTAATTTTGAATATTTGTGAGTGTAAAACATCAGAACTCCTTACCCAAGTTTTTTTGAGTTCGAACTTAAATCCACAAATAAGGCATAGGGCACTCTCATAAACTCAGTGTCGAAGCCCAATCTCATTAAAGTGAATTTTTTGATAACTCAGCATGACGTCACCACTGAAGCATCGTACTCATAATCCTAACAAAGGCTATTAGGATTGCCTTCATCTTCAGGAGTTTCTAGTAGCCCATGTTTATGATTCAATAATTAAACTACGATGCAAGCCAGAGGAAAGGGGATAAATGTTTAGTATCAGAATTCTGATAATCTGTGTAAAATACCGGCCAATAACTACGTTTATTACCAAGAATTTATAGGGTTGGGGAGGAGAATTTGTAACTCTAGAAAGTCCCTATTGAAATGTGTTACATTCATTCCTATTAATACCATTCGAGGTTTCAGAAGGTGCCACGCGTTGCATCTGGTAGTTTTTGGTCATTTTTTTAGCCCAAATATAAACTAACTAAATTACAACTAAGCTAAATTAAATAATAAATAAATACAAGCTATAGTTTCGTGTAGGTTAGTTTAATTTTTTAGGCTGAAAACTGAGTAGAAATTCTTAATAAAACTCATGGCGCCCTCTATAAACTTAGTCGGAACTAATAAGAATGAATCTAAGACGTTTCAGTAGGGGGTTTCAGTCACAAATTCTCCTCTCTCTCCAAGCCTGTAAATTATTGTTATTACTTTTGACTGAGCTCGTCCTCCTTGCATAACCAAGGTCATGCAGGGTACACGTTTTGGATCTCACTGCTAAGACATGTCACAACCATCGCTAGAACTCTCACAATCAGATGACCCCAGTTGCTTATAGGCGACATCCAGCGATAGGAGATTGGATTTTGAAAATTAGGTTGGATGAAAAACGGCCTGCCACATTGGACAGGGATGTAAAATTGCACGGGAATCGACGGAGAAAATCTCACTTGGCGAATTTGATGGTAGCGAACAAAATTGCTTAATAAATCGGATGCAGGGGGAAGGATGGTCTCGGTAAATTTGATGAGGGCGAAATACCACCCGGAAAATTAGATGGGGACGAAAATTTGCTTGGTAAATTCGATGGATACGAAAAACTACCCAGTAAAATGGATAGAGGCCAAATATCGACGACGAGGGTTGAGGTGAAAAACGCAAAAAAACCTTAGCTCCGGTACTGTAAAAGGTTAGATGCGTAATTGAATAAGAATCAGAAATAACTGAATTGGGCCATACCAACCTATTTCTTTGAGAACGTCTCAGAGTCAATGAGTTAAGATTAGTAGCCTTGTATTTCGATTAATGTATACTTTCACTTCATCTCTTAGGTTTAAAAAAAGTTTTAAAACAAGAACTGTACACAGCAGGAACTGTTCAGAAATGAGCTGTCGTATTGGAGCCAAACTGATGCCATCCTGGAAGCTGATGCATCGGATCCAACCTTAGTAAAATATATTTTCTTTGTTTCTCTTTTCAGGTCTCACGTGTGCTAAATCTACAACTGAAGACGGCATTGACACGCAGTTTTGCAGCAATCATCTCGGCCATTTTCTACTAACGAATCTCTTGTTAGACAAAATCAAGGCATCATCCCCAGCCAGAATCATCAACGTTTCTTCTAACGCACATTATAGTAAGTGAGCTAAAAGTACATGTCGTGTCCCTCAGCGGGGTACTTACCCTACTGGAGGAGATTTTCCGTGGGGCTACGCAATTAACGATTGGTGTACCTACATCGATTTTAGTTGACGTTTAAAGGTTTAATGTTTCGTGAGACGAGATTTTGAAAGTCTTGTCGAGTGTAGATACACAGAACTACAAATAGTTCAGCATCAGTTTGCAATGCATTACTTTGCATGCATGTTTTGTAACTTGATCAAATTGATGGAACCCTGCGTGGCTTAAAATCGGTTCGCAGAGGTTTTACTCCACAAGTGAAACTGTCTACTGCTTACACTCATCCCCTCCTATTCCAACTTTCAGGTAAACCCTATAAATAGCCAATACTGGTGCCTATGTCAGTATTTCATGCACACACTCTTAGCAGCACTCTAGCTTAGGGGGTGGTAAACTTACATCACCATTCCAAGGCCAGCTAGCTTGAACCATCCTACAATCACTCTCAGTGACACAAACAAATGTGTAACAATTTAAATTTTTCGGACACATTTTAACCACATCGGTGATTCCTTCCAACAATAGTGTAGCCTAGTGCGTTAAATGTCGTTTTCTAAGAGAGACAGCAGCTCCACATGTATTTCTACAGTAAATTTACTGTAAGAACCCATGTTGATTACCAAGCTTGGTGAAGATGAAGTGACAAGTTCGTATTCTCAGGTATAAAACCCGTAGTGCTTCTATAAAATCTGTGTGTTTTAGCACAAAACTCATTTGTGTGTTTTACCACGAAACTCCTTTCCAGATTTAATTTCCTGAGACCGAGGTCGAGGGAATTTGTTGGGAAGGAGTTGAGTGCTAAACCGCACAAATGATACATTTAATAGAAGCACGAGTGGGATTCATTTTGAGAATTTTTTTGTTTTCTTTCTGCAAAACGATTCTCCAAAGTAATGTCGTTTTACGGTTTCGATTTCGATTTACGATTTCAATTTTCGATTTACAATTTCAATTTTTGATTTATGAAGTTATTTTGATTTACGATATTTAATTGTAAGATAGATGTTCATGATATTTCTCCTATTTGACGTAGCGATATTAGCCCCATCACGTTTCATCAACCGACCTGTAATTTCGTTTGCTTAGGTGTTTCGTATTAGGCCTAAACGACATTTTAATGCCGCTGATGCACTACGTTAAATGTATCTTTGTTGTTCCGTAAAGGTCCGACGAATCACAAAAGTGACTTCATTACCCAAATACGAGCATTACTTTAAACGCTTCCGAGAAGCAGCTTCGGGCATCCGCAAACTTCCAATGATTAACAAAGGTGACATCATTTCCCTGACATGGGCATAATGAGAATGGAAGAGAAACCACGACGTACTCTAAGTGAGATATGCTGTATAAATCTATGGTTTGTTTGCCGGGGACCATTCAGAAACGAGTAAAGCTTTGATCTGTTTAATTACTGAAGCAGAGAACTTTGGTGTGGTCTTTCCACCATGGGCTTTTCAGTCTAAATCAGCATGGGACTCGTTTTGCGGAATAAAAACAAAAATTCTGGAAAAAAATATTTAAAAGAATCAAACCAACATTATTTTTTCAGTGCACATTATTTCTATACCACGAGTTATAGTCCCAATTTTGAAAAGATATCGAATACGAAGCACGAGTTCGCTTTTCTGATTGGGAATACAACGAGTGATTGGGAAGAATTGGAGATAATCAACTTTTATTTTCAAAAGTGTTTGATTTTTTATGAGGCAGGGCTCTCGACAGTACTGGCCGGATCTTGGATGAAAAATAGCATTACGGAACTGGGTTGGCAATATTGCTACCAAAGCGCCGCTGATACGAGTGAGTTGTCTAGTTGCCGCATTTTGTCAACAGAGAGCAACACTATCTGTACAAATTGCCAGCGAACGTGTCACTTTCTTTTTTTTTTTGCAAACGCAGAGACATAGCTTAATTGTGGTTGAGTGATATTTTTAAAAACTATTTAAAAATATTTTTGTAAATAATAAAAATTTGCCACCAAAATCTACGTAAAAATTTAAATTATTATTTCGAAAACTGCCACTAGCAGCCAATAGACGTCGCATCTCTCCGTAAAAAAATGCTACCTCGAAGAACAGACCTCGACGAAATCAACCAGACGTGGCGGCCATTTTGTCTATCCCCCTAATATCGTTGTAGTATCGTTGTTAGTTTACTGACCATGTATGAGGATAAGTCATCTTCCATTAACGTCTTAATGAAGCTTGTTGTAGTTTTGGATTTTCGTTATTCTGTATGTTCTTAGACCTTATGAGATTTGTAATGCCGTATTATTTGTAATGCCAAACATTATTGTTACAAAATTTATTTTAATTTTAAAATATTTTATAAATATTATCTCAATTAAATACAGCGCTTTGGCTAAGGATATATTGAGACTTCGTTTGGAAGTAATTGCTCCGATTGCTGTCTTGCTTTTGCGTGCACAAAGTGTGACAAAACGTACGCAATTTATTTTAGGTATTGGACTAAAAATTAGGATACAGTCAACAAGTGCACTACGTTAACAAGTGTTAATTATGAATGTACACACTGTCAGAATTATTATAATATGTACAATTAAGTACTTACCTAATTACACTGAAATCAGTGTCATCGCCACGATGCTGTGAGTGGGGCAAAACAAAATAGCTTGAAATTGAATTAAAAGTTGAAAAGCTTATCTACAGTCTTTTTTGGCTGGATAAAAAGCAAAGTAGATGATGTGAGTGAATAGCTGTCGTCTGAAACCGTTTGAGCCATCTCTCCAGTTCTTGGATGGCTTCGATGGCAGAGCTGTGCCTGTCATATCATTTCAATGAAATGTTAGTCCGTAATAAGAATTATCAGTCATCTTAACTGCATGATCTTTGGTGTTGTTGATTCCACTGAAACTCAGTCCCATGTAAAAATACGACTCCCTACGAAACTTCTGTCCCGCAAAGCAATAAATTCGCTGGAATGGCCTGAATGGGTTTGTGCAAATGAATGTAAACAAGAACTTACAAAAGCATCCGTAGGACGTGGGAGTGTCCAACATCACCTGCATCTTCTTTTACCAAAGCAACAATAAAACCCATCCCGTTACTGCACGTGTGTGAGCTGACATTGATCCAGGAAGCGACAAACGCGATTTCTTCCCCAGTCAGCGTTGGCGAAAAAAGCCACTTCTTTCCTGTCTGCGATGTCGTTACAGTGCTGTTGCATGCGGAAATTCTGCATGACTGGACTAATTACAGTACGACTGGGATTTTTAAGTGATATTTTTAATGTGTGTTAACTGAGAGAATAGTGTTGACCAGTCGTTCCACAATTGACTAGAACTAGAGACAGAACGTGATGTACGGTAATATTATCGTGGATGCTCCATTGATCTGTACAGGCCCTCCATTATGCTCCTGATCAAACTTAAGTTACACTTCGTGAGGCACTATTAAACGACTTTCAATTTGTTATCACTTGAACACCAGCTTTTTCACCAGTTTTAAATACCAGTTTCACCAGTTTTTCACCACTTGAACACCAGTTTTTCATTGGGAGGCGAACACTAAATTCAAATTAAGCAAAGTAGATTAACGAAAAGTAAAATCTTAACAACCTACGAAGAACCACATTTGTTTACATATTTTTTTGTTTGTTTTTCAGGTGGTAGTATTAATTGGGACGATTTGACTATGGACAAACCTGGTAGCTACAGTTCGTTTAGCATGTATAACCGAACGAAGCTTGCTAATGTTCTTTTTACCAAAGAGCTGGCCAACAGACTAAAAGGTAAATCGGGTGGCAGGAAGTAAAAAGAAACGTGCTTTTCAACAATTTGTTGTACCGTAAATCTTTTCTCTAAATGCGATAGCCTTCAGTCTCGTCCTGGATGCAG
>JAHWFP010265622.1:0-16766 GCA_023313725.1 Lithobius niger | reverse complement strand
GCTTTGTGTCAGGGACATCATAGGCTCGAAAATGCAATTTTCACATTTAAAGTAGATTGATCAGCTCTCAAACTTGCTGAGCCAAACATTTCAAACAGTTTGTGAACTCTTGGTGTAGCTCCAGTAACAATCGCTTCGCCCACCCCCCCAATCAATGATGGGTGAGGATGTGGCAGGTTTGTGGACAACTGGACATACCAAAATCAAACACCTCGTCACCGATTGGACTTAACAGAGTACCAGAAATAGTCAATCAATTCGGCTCCATAATTGCTTTTCAAATGAGCTTTCTTAAATGAGATTTTCCAGCCTTAAAAAACTTTAATAAAGTAACTAAGCATTTGTAATGAAGCCAAAACTCAAAATTGCGTGCATCATTTATATCAAGAATACCATTTCAATTTAACTTTCGTAATTCAACATTGAAAGTTCACGCAACTTTTACAAATTGGGCCATAACGTGAAAACACTTCTAAACCTTCAAACGCTAAACCAGCTTAACTAAGTTCACTAGGGCTAATTTTATTAACTGTCAAATTCTCCCAAAACTCCGAATTTTCAGAAATAAAAACGAAACGTCATACCAAAGTAAGATGTACCCTAATCTGAGAACAGAGTATCCTTAAATCTTAAAAGATTAGATGGCAAAATGACATCAAATATAACATTCTTGTAAGTAACCAACGTATATAGTATTTTGTATGGTTTCTCTCTACTATAGGTACAAATTCAAACTAATTTAAATACATTTAAACGGTTTTCTGGCCTAGTACCACAAAATAAGTAAATTTCACTCTGCCTGCAAGTTTTTAACCAACGGAATTTAAACTTTAACAAGGCTACAAAATTCATAAATAATGTCTACGCTTTTAAGCAATCCAGCATTTAAGCTAATCGACAACATTTAAGTAATTAATTTTTAATCTCATTTAAGCACTAGCATAATTATTCAACTTCTTCCTCTGAGAATTTAAATTGCAAATTATGCCTTCAAATCTATAAAAAAAACAAGCAGTACATGGCAAACACAACTCAACAAACACTTAGCTTTACCATTTTTTTGACTAATAAACCATTTAAACTTCACAAAAGCTCATGCCCTTTCCTTGATTTCTACCCCCCAATATTATCTACCTTTTGAATGAACGTGGTCTTTCAAATTTTGTCGCAAACTTCACATTAAACTTCACCCTTAGTCAGACAATGCCTAGAGAAGAGCCAAAATCGCTGCAGGCTCAGCAAGCTCGGGTCGTCCCACGTCATGACGCTGGAGTCGTAAGAGTTCTACACAATGCCAAAAGGCCACTTGTTCGGGCTTTACCTGGGACCTATCCTAGCGGCATCCAGGAGGCAACCTAGGCTTTCCTCGAAGGTAAATGGAATAGTCTAGGTTAATTCGACATGGAGCCCACATTATTCAATTCGGGTCATTCCACTAATTTTAACTACAGTTTAACTTTCAAGTTACCACTAGTAACATTTTACGCTTTACTTATCATCTTTGTCGCCAAACTCATCGCCAAATGAAGTGTACCAAGAGTTAGGCCCCTTGCAGCATGCCTGCAAACAAAAGACAACTAGCCAGGTTGTGGTTAGCGATCGTGCAGCGATGTAACATCCTGTTGCAAACATTTTTTAAAGTCATCATAATTGCCACTATGACAAACAGGTAGTGGCACAGAAAGGGCCACTACTGTAACATAGCTGGTAGTAGACATCAGTAATCAATGAGTGAATGGCTTTATGGCTAGCGCCACTCGTATACACTGCAATATGAAAAAGGGAGTTGGGGTATAAGGCGTCTGTAGAGTCTGCCTGGACAGAAGATTAATAGAAGCAGATTGGGAACACACATCAGTCGTCGGGATCAGTGATCTGAGCTGTGATTTAAAATTGACGACTACTTTAATGTAATGATCTCTAACCGTCAACAGCCAGTGGATGAAACAGTTGCTAGGCAACACGGCTGGAAATCTGGGAAGCGGTAGTCACATATTATCAGCTCTTCGTTTTTTAACACCAGGTTTTAAAGCATCTCTCACGTGGCACTGACTCCGGATGAGTCCCGGTGATCAACAACTTATTTTCCCCCTCCGCACCCCTTTCCTGCTACCACAACACTCCCCCCCCCCCTCCAAGTCCCAAACGCTATTGGCCCGACGAAAACGAAAGGTTTCTTGGACGACACAATTTCAATGGCTGCTTGATTTATTGCTACGACGCAGGACAGGAAGTGATGGCGCATGTTCGAAGCGCTGTTGACGAAGCTGGCACCAGCTTTTTTTTTATTTTTTATTCTTGCTTTTTTCTTCATGAAGACTTAAGGGAACAAGTAGGCAGAAAAGCTTAAAATGAAAAAAAAAACCGGGAAAAAGCGAGAAATGGCGTAAAGAAGGAAAAAGAAATTGTAGCCTTTTGGAGAAAACGGTAGGGGAAGGTGGGGAGCGGATAGGGGTTACGGGAAGGGCTTGGTTTGTGCAGAAAGGCAAGAAAGTTGGATTTGTCCAAGAAATACGAAACTCGATTAAACTAAAGCCTATTCGTCTCTCAAGAGAGTCACTTCTTTGAAGAGAAACGACGTTGCAAAGGGGAAAAACAGAATTGGACAATGTAGTAATCCAGTAAAATGTGTGTTCTTGAATGTGTTAAACGAACGTGCAGGATTTGTAGTCTCTGAACAGTCGCAAAAACCTTTAACTAATTTCTAACCAAAACAAACTTTTTAAAGCAGATCCTTATATACATGTTATACATCAATCCCCAACTTAATCTGACTGAAACAGTTTAGAAGGCTAAAAACTGCTGCGTAAAGCAATTTTCCACATTATCGGTCAAATGTCAAACTTCACAAGAAAATTGTGTTCTTAAACGTTCTTTATAGAACAAAAAAAAAACTACTACAACCGTTCACACACGTTCTATTCGGATAGGCTATAGAACTATATTTACAAAGTCAAATTTACAAAAGTATAGCTTACTAAATGATCAAGGTAACTATACCGGGTAGTAGTCAGGGTGTAATGCTTACCAGCCTCTTATTGGCAAAATTTTACACCTTGACCTTTAGTGTCAAAGCTTGTTCGTGTTCCTACTAGGCCTAGGTCCTGATTTTTAGACCCTGACTCGTAACATTTAACGTTCCGTCTTTGTTTATTAATCAGTTAACGCCAGTAATATTAGCAGGTGGGATTGAAGTTTAAAGTCCCCTGCATTTAACAGAAAAAGAGTGGAATAGCTTCCTTAACAAATTATGTTCTCAATAAAACAGTGGATTGCACCAAGTCGAATCGATATATGCACAATACGACCTCAAATGAGCTCTTCCACCGAGTATTTGACATAAGCTGGTCAAGTATGGTGTATTTTTTCGCTTCGGTCCCTCCATCTTTTTTTTTTATACATTTCAAATACTACTCGAGCCTGGTTAAAATGGTTCTCTATCACTCGTTGCATTCCAAAGTTGATAAAAAAAAAACTCGACACACACTGGGTGTTTTTACAATTCGGAATGCAACGCATGATTATCTAAATATGATCAATATAAACCAGGCTCTTGTTGTATTATACTGGTAAAACCATTAAGAATTTCTACTTTATTGCCTGGCAATGTATTCATTTTGCGATAACAAGTACAAATTATTCGGTAATTTTTTTCGCTGAGTCCCTCCGTCTTGTGTTTAATGCAACGCGTTATTCCCATTGCAAATACCACTCTTGCCTATAGTAAATGTTTCTCAATTACTCATTCTATTCTCAAGTTGTTAAAAAACACCCTTGTATGTACACGCAGTGGTATTTTTTTTTTCAGTTCGGAATGCAACTCATGATTATCAAAAAATGATCGATATAAAGTAGGCGCTTGTGGTATTAATATACTGGTAATTGACAATAATACTGAGAATTTGTACTTTGTTATCGCTAAATAAACATGCGATAACTGCTGAAATTTTCTTCCCATGCTGTCCAGTTTAAACACCACTCTTCCCTTTAAATTGTAACGACTTAATTAACCTAGAGCGGTTTCATTCCGTTCAAATACTTGTAAACAATCTATGAATACCGTAAAACACCTTCATGTTTTTTTGCATATCATTTTATAGGCCTGTATGCCGGCCGCACTAAACTGACTTCATCTTTTTATAATAAGTAATTTGTTGTTGTATTAAAAGATACATACCTCCCAACGGAATTTTTCTCGCTCAGCCATATCAAGTATGGCCCAAAAGTAACTCTATTTACTTCCCGTTAGTCAATCCCTTGCTAAAAATTCGTTTTAAAATCTGGCAGCTGTGAGATTTTCTGTTGAACATCGGAAACTAATTTAATTGCAACCTGCGATTGTACGATCCTTTGCGCGCTTACAATAACCAGGACGTTTCATCTGGGTGTGTGCATGTACTAATTTTAATCGTTTGCTAATAATTACCATGAGATCAAAAATCTAAAAGAAAAATGCGGTAAAAATTAAAATTATTTATGCCAATAGATCGCCGAAGAAAAATTATAAGACACTAGGCTAAAAAGTTATAAAGTATGATTTTAAAATAGGAAAATCTTTCTGGTTTGGGACGACACAATTTTTGCGTTCACGCTGTTTCGTCTACTACGCCCAAGACCAACTGAGATAGTAGCTGCATTCCTCGCTGCGAAGAATGCAGCTACTATCTTAGTTGGCCTTGTACTACGCCGAGTCTCGCGAAACGGCGTGATGGTAATATGCGCGGAGGGCGATCAGTGCGTGGCTGTTATAAGGCAGGAGGAATGTACTACTTTTAATGACTGCGCTAATTATGTGGATATTTCACTCAGGCATCCCTGCCTTCGCTCATTGTTCTCTTCTCCCTCATCCTCTCAGTTGCTGGATTGTTGATGATGTGATTGCGTACCTATTGTCCCTTTCAACCCAATTGTGTCGCGTGTGTTTGTTACTCGACGCCATTTTTATGCGAGGGCCTTTGAGAACATTCTTCTTCCCGCCTATATACAACCGATGTGCTGTCATGAGCACGATTCGTCTGTTCATTAAGAACTAGACTTTATCCGTATGTGTTTATAAATGGCCTAACGATGCCAGAAACGTTGAAGACAACTAGGCTGCATTTCAGGCCTGGAGCCGCTGGAATTACGACGTCTCTACGCAGACCTCTCGCTGACTTTTAAAATTGTGCACAACAGGTTCCCACTTGATTTTTCCTTTGTGGGTAGTTCTACGACACGAGGACACTCATGGAAACTTAGGCGGGCTAGGTCACGACTTGACTGTCGCTTGAACTTCTTTGCACTTCGCTTTTCGCACTTCGCCATGGAACGCTTTGTCTGAGGACATTGTACGCTCCCACACTCTTTCGGCCTTTCTTCATGCCCTACATGACCGCGATCTCTCTGTATTTCATAAGCGAACTTACTAATGTTTTTTTTTTAACCGTATTTAGGGGCGGCGTAAGTGGGCCACCCTTCCGTTTCCTGGTCGCCATTTTGGTTGGGGACCAAAATTAATTTATTATTATTATTATTATTATAGACTGGAAAAGCCCATACGTCACCTAACGAGGACAAGGACGTGTCACACTGGATGATACAATTTCTGTACACAACCTAACCTAACCTAACCTAAACCTAACCTAGCCTTGAATAAATATTCGTTTTGGACTGAAGATTGTGTTACTATATTTGTGGACTCGCGTTGCACGATCTCACATTGGGTGAACCCTGGGTAGCTGGTGTGGGTTCTAGGTCTCTGTATCTTGCTCCCTGAACAATCGCTGAAATAGTCATGTTTATGGGGTGTGGGCGTGGTACAGCGGTCGGATCCAAGCTCGGCTACCTGGAATCTCCAACTATAACAAATCACAAACTCTCAGTGGTATTGCCAGTATAATATTTACCAGTTCTCTTTAGTCCTGCCATATTACTGCAAGGTACGATATTTCAGCTTGGTGTTCCTGTTGCACGAATATCATCCTGGTTTAATTGCAGATCATTTTTCTTGATCACTTTTGCATTCTCAAGCGGATAAAAGCGCTTCGTTCTGCGCTCGGTGCCTTTTTTGGTACGTACACAATGCAACTGGAAGGACAAAAATTATCGGCTTTAATACCCCAAGTTCTTCCATGAAATCGATCGTTTGTGTGTTCTGGCGCGAAATTCCTTTCCAGGTTATATTTCCCTAGACGAAAGGTCGATGGATTTTGCTGGAAAGGACTTGAGTGGTAAAACGCGTAAATTACAGATTTCATAAAAGCACGAGTGACATCTGGTGTGAGAATTTTTCTTTTCTCTCCACAAAATGATTCTGCTAAATAATTTCTATATAGCGTTTCGTTTTCGAGTTCCAATTTCGATTTTCGACTTACGAAGTAATTTCGATTTAAGAGGTTTAGGCTTATGATATGTTAACGATGTTTACGACGTTTTCCTCTATTTGGAGTAGTGATACCACCCCATCACATATCGTCGCCGTACCAGTAATTCATTTGCTCCGGTGTTGTTATTTTGTATTAAGGAGGCCTAAACTTTATTTTTATGCCGCTCATAAATGAAGTTAAACATAAAAGCTCCGAATCCTGACGAAAAGCAGCTTCGTGTTTCCGTAAAAGTCCGACGGTTCACGAATATGACGTTGTTGCCCTAATATGGGCATAACGAGAATGAGACAAATCGTTTCCTCTAAGTGAGATATCATGCATACATCTGTGGTTTGTTCGTCGATAACCATCCGTCGGCAAGTAAAGTTTTGATTTATATTATTACTGAGTGGAAAGGGATGGTCTTTTCAGTTATAATACCACGAGTGCTTGTATTAAAACACCCAAATTATACATTTAATACAAGCACGAGTGGAATTCGGTTGAGAATTTTTGTTTTCTTTTCC
Source organism: Lithobius niger (assembly GCA_023313725.1). Classification (NCBI taxonomy): domain Eukaryota; kingdom Metazoa; phylum Arthropoda; class Chilopoda; order Lithobiomorpha; family Lithobiidae; genus Lithobius; species Lithobius niger. The sequence continues at coordinate 9,895 of JAHWFP010265622.1, read as the reverse complement.
CTAAACGATTTTCTGAAGGAATTTCGTGTTGGGATTCGGTTTCGATTTGCAATCTCGATTTCGACATACGAAGTAATTTTGATTTACGGTGTTTAGTTTTCTTTATAATGTTTACCTTTTATGTTTTGTTGACGATGTTTAACTCTTATCTGGCGTAGCGTTACCATCCACCATCGCATTTCATCAATCAACCTGCAATTTCGTTCGCTACGGCCGGCTACGGCATTAGTATTTCGTATTAGGCCTAACCTCATATTTGTTGTTTATACGCCAAATCAAAAGTACAAGCAGTTTCGTGCTTCGGGAAAAACCCGACGATTAACGAAGCTGACGTCATTCCACCATCGCATTTCATTAACCAACCTGTTTTTCGTTAGCTTTGGCATTGGCATTTCATATTAGGCCTAACGTAATTTTTGTGTAGTTTATACGCCAAATTAAGTGTATCTGAACCGAGAAGTAGCTTTGTGGTGTTTCCGTAAAAACCTGACGATTAACGAAGCTGACATCATTTCCCTAATAAGGGCATAAAACAAAGCAGCGTCGTCTAAGTGAGATATACTGTATACATCTGTGGTTCGTTAGTCAGCGCGCATTGAGAAAAGCTTCGATCTGTATAATTACTGAAGGAGGAGGTCCGCTGTCGGTTTCGGTTTCGATGAGCCGTGTTCTTCCCAGTGTAATCCGACCATGGTCCCCATTTAGTGAAAAGAAAACGAAAATTCTCAGTTTAAGTCGAGCACGGTGCTTTATTTGCGAAACGAAAACACAAATTCTCAATGTTAAACCACCCTCGTGTGCGATCACTATTGGTACAACACAAGCCAAATGGCAGCCTGCCAACATAGGTAAGAAAACTAACTCCCAACCCAATTTTGGGTCGGACAGAGGCAGACAAAACAAAACAGAACAGGCACACACTAGAATTCCCCTCAAAAATCTAATTTAACGCATCATCATCTTTCTCTTCTAACACCAGAATCTTTGTTTAAATACTAAAAGTAGGTGAAAACGACTTTACGACAAACAAGCTGAAACATCAAGCTGAAACAGGGCACCGTCCAGATTACGAACACATCAGTCATCTTTCAACGAAAAAAAAAAACACATTACAAGATTAAAATTATATACACGGGGCCATCAGTACAAACAAAAATCGTGTACTAAACTTAATAAATTGTTCTATTATGAATGTGTCAACATTAAAAAAAAAATACTGAAAGGTAACACGATGGTGAAACTAGTCACCGTCCAGATTCTGAACAAACATCAGTCATCTTTCAAGGAAAAAAAACCACATTACAAGATTAAACTTAGAAGATTAAAATCAGATTTTTTAACCAAGGTACACACTTAAAAAAAAAAGTAGTTTTAAAGTAAAGAGAACAACGGCTAAAGTTAAAGGTGCCTTTTCACATTTCCAACTGCTAGATGCAGCACCGTTGAATCTTCAATCAATATAAAGAAAATAGCGGTAAACTTAAAAAAAGGAACAACACTTCGCAGCAGCGCCGCGAATTTTCATAACGAAAGCCACATCACGTGACCCACATCAGCCTATTGGATGAAGGTGAAGCTGGGACGTGGATGCTGTGTTTAGAATATGGGCAACGCTATCAAAATGGTGAACCGGCTCCTTCAAAGACATAAACAAACACCGGTCGTAGCTAGCAGCGTTGTACCAGACTTTCAGTACCTAGACTTGTCACAGAAGCATTTTTTATTACTTATCTTTTGTTTTTGCAAGAGTCAACAGCCTACAGTTCTGATTGCAAACACACACGGAAGTTTATTATTCGTATATTCCTGCAGGGGGTTACCGGATGCTTCAGGATGTGCATCATTCCCGAGCGGGTCGCGGCCCCCCACAGTTCAGACTGCGTGCTGCCAGAGGTCCCACCGCCAGATATACGCTCGATGTGTAGTTCATTCTATAGTCTGTTTCACATTATGTTTGCTGGAAACTGACTGCATGACGCCAACTTTCCTTTCACTACTAGTGCAGACACACGTAAATATCCCACTCGTAGACTTTTAACAGTTACTTTGTCGAGTCTGCGAGTGTGATGTTCCACATGTTGTTGCACTCACTGTATGACGCAACCTTTCCTTCCACTGTGGAAGGAAAGGTGGCGTCATACAGTGAGTTTCCTGCAAACATAATGTGGAACAGACTATAGCAGCGTGCATTTTGTGGGATGAATAGTCTTTGCTGTTCGGACGAAAACATTTCTCGTTAGACTGTATATCGCATCTCGTTTTTGATCAACCAAGACTTAGACGATGTTCTTTTTCTACAGTAACCCAACTGCTACGACGGGCGTTTGTTGTTTTTTTTTTTTTAGATTGTATACGTGTTTTACAACATCGTGTAAAAATGTTACTCAACTCTGCTGGCTTTACTAACTTTAGTGGTAGCGGTATTGGGGCTGTCAAAAAATTGCTTCATAGCGCGGTTTTTAATGCTTTTTTTTTTGGTTCATTCTTTTGATTAAAAATTCATCGTACTATAAAAGAAGTAATAAACACAACGGAATGCTCGGAAATAAAACGGAGCCTTAAGGCTGGAGACAGAGTTACGAGAGAGAAAAAAAAAAAGAAGTTGTTTTTGTTTTGCAGCCATGATTAAATCCTCGGGGCAAGGATGCAACTATACAAAGTATGTCTCAACAACAATATCCGTGAAGTTTAGGAACGCATGCATAAATTATGCGTAATACCGTGAAGAGGGGGGGATGTGGCAGTTTTGGCGTAATGCGTCGATACTGCATTATGCAGTGCATACACAAAGGCAAAATTTTAATTTTACTTTAACAGCTTCTTCAGCGCCATTCCTTCACAGACGAGTAACTTTTTTGTATACTCTTTATTGATTTTTGTATTTTCTTTCAGCTGTTTAATTCTTCACTTGCTTTAGTCTCACTCAGGGCCAGATTTTGATGAGCTATGGCCCTGAGTGGCGTGCATAGGAGGGGGTAAGGGAGCATTGCTCCTGCCCTTTTCGGCAAAATGCCCTTTTTGTCCTTTTTGTAAAACTAATATGCCCTATTTTGGTTTTCTGAACCGATAAACGCTGGTGCTGCAGCCAGAGAAAGGGCCTAGAGGGCAAAAAGAAAGCCAGGAAAAGGGCAAAAGAGGCATAAAAGAGCAAAAAAGAGAGACAAGCTTAAAAAAGGGTAAAAAAAAAGACTGATGAGCAAAAAAAAGGTTCCCAGAAAAAACCTCAGCGTGCCATTTTACAAAAATTGCCCCTGACGTATTGGTGGTCTGCGCACGCTACTGGCTGTGGTCACCGGAGGTGCCTTCGAAAATTAACCCGGTTGGATCAAGCGACAGTATACACAGCGTGTTTCTCAAACGTCACGTATCTTTAACCCAAAATCGTCGCCATAACGATTCGTCATCGTCTCGACTCTCATTCACGTGACAGCAATAAACTATCAAGACAATATTATTTGGATCACAAAGCAGGAGTTTATTTACGTACTTGCTGTTAAGATACGTTGTAGCTTTAATCATAATTTCTGAAGCTTATTTGTAGAATTGTAAATACCGAACGCAACCTAAACTCGTCCACCTAACACAGTGTATTAATGCAAATATATGCAACGGCTTCACCACCCAAGTTTCTAGCTCGTTTTTTCGGTTGTGTGGTTTATTGCCTGAAGCGAATACGTATTGAATGCTATACGTACAGGCAACCGTATAAAATTAGGCTAGATCAGAGGATTATGACGAGCCATCTCGTAAGATCTACACGATTAGTACATGCAACAGGGTATTTTTTCACAACCCGAGTTATATATGTCAATTTTCAAATACATCCCATGTAATCATTTATTACTATAAATACCATTTGATTTTATACTCGTGCCTTTTACTGGTGAAATTGTTTGCAGACAATTATGGAATTGACGTTTGTTAGGGTTCATAAACTGTTATTGAAGAGTCACAGGACGAAAATGCAGACATCTGGTGCAAATATAAAAACAAGGTGCACTTTTGAAGTTTAAAAACAAGGTGAGCTCTTTGAAGTATAAAACGAAGGTGCACTTGGATAGAAAGTGAGGATCACAGTTATACTTCAGGAAGTGGCTGTATTTAACCTGACTTAGCACCTTGAAGAAATTGGTATTGAACATTTTCCCATTATGTTTGAACCGAGGTTTGAACTGCGGTTAAGGGCTAAACTGCACTGTTCTTCATTCCGTGTATTAGTCGCTGTCGATCCATACGAGTTCATTCATAATCTTGAATAATGACCAGAAGTGTTCAAAACATTGTAAACCAAAGAAGGCCTTAAAATGCTAGCTTGAAATGGAATTACAAAGGAATTTTCAACATAAAAATTGGGCGAAAATAAGGTAAAAAGTAGCTAAATGAAGGAAATTTATTCTAAATTCTATTTTTTTTAAAAATAGGTAAACAGTACAACAGTTTTAGCGTACCGTGACATTTATCTGTCAGTTTACTTTTGTTTGAGATAAAAAATGAAATTAACGTAATGATTCAAATTTTCGCTAAAATCCCCATCGAGGGTTAGTTTGCCGAATATAGATTCTTAAATGGTAAAAAAAATTACAAACTGCAGTCCCATATCAATTTACTTAAGCAGTTGGTAATAAACAAGGATAAGAGCAATTAAAAAAAATGTAGAGAAAAATAGAGAAAAAAAGAATGTTTCAAAAGAGTAAGGATTGTTTCCAAAAAAGTAGGAAAGTAAGGAATATATAACTAGGAATATAAGGAACGTTTTCAAAAATTAGGAAAGTAAGGAGTGTTCACATAAACCGACTGAGCTACCATCTCGTGAAAAACATGCCATTTTCACATTTATTATAACGTGTATCCATTGTGTAGTAGAAAAGTTTGTCAAAATGGGCATGTAATCTGTCATGCACTGTCATACAGCCTTAACACTACCAAACACTATTATTTACTAACTTTTTATAAGCTTGTGGTATATTCTTATTTGACTGTTTTGAATGTGCCAGAATCTAATTCATGCAACTAAGGGTTAACGATTCCTTATTAAATTCCAAGAAAATTTCTTGAAGCGTATACTTATATCATATATTGCCCAAGGTGTAAATAATGGTTCTGTTTGGAACGGAGGCCGAAAATGTAATTTTAAATAGGACTCATGTAGAACAGCGTTCGTGGTGCACTAAGTTTCAGTGTGGCTACTCGATTTGTGAAACGGAACACTCCTGGAACGTAACTAGAAATTCCCTAATCAAGTTTCTTACATTTTTTCGCAGTGTGCGCCCACGAGTCTCTGTAGGTAATTGTGCGCAAAATTTCTTGACAAATTGTAATTTAATCAGCATAGCTGAGTGGAGGAAAAACTGCGAAATATATGCAAATACTTGTTCTTCTGGGAACATAAACCAGGGAAGAGGACTCAAGGTTGTTAACGTTATTTTCATGCCTTTACTAAGTTAGTATAAGGCAATCTTACTTTGTGTCCCCAATGAATATTGCCTGATTCTAGTTTTGAACAAGATGTCACGAGCACCTAGGTGATGAAGTTAAAGTAGAAAGTAAAATGGGAAAATCTCAAAATCAAAACTGATACACCGTTCCTTAAAAACATACCTTCCAAACGAGATGCAGTGGAAATCCCAGAATCAAAACTGACGCGTTTACCTTTCCTTAAATCTCGGATTCAAATTTGGTATGTTTATAGCGACTTAAATCTCAAAATCAAAACTGATACACCGTTCCTTAAAAACATACCCTCCAAACGAGATGCAGTGGAAATCCCAGAATCAAAAACTGACGCGTTTACCTTTCCTTAAATCTCGGATTCAAATTTGGTATGTTTATAGCGACTTAAATCTCAGAATCAAAACTGTTATGTTTACGTTTCCCTAAATCTCGGAATCAAAACTGGTATGTTTACGTTTCCCTAAATCTCGGAATCAAATTTGATGCTTTTACACTTCCTTCAATATCAGAATCAAGACTGGTATGTTTACGTTTCTTTAAATCTCGGAATCAAATTTGGTATGTTTACAGTTCATTAAAGCTCAGAATATCAAAACTGATACGTTTACGTTCCTTAACTCTCAGAATCAAATTTGGTATGTTTACAGTTTCTTAAATATCAGAATCAAAACTGGTACGTTTCAAAAAATACATTTCCTTTATCAAAGCAAGTGCGTTTGTTTGAAACAAGATAATTTTAGCAGTTTTGTTTTGATTTGGGTAAAATTTCATGATTTCCGAAGATATTTGGGTTTTAGTCCGAATTTTAGCAGCTACCGTTAAGGGAGGGGCAGTAAGGGAGTCCAATCAAAAAAATGCAAGCGAACCCGAGAACGCATCATATAGCCTCTGATAATTACAAGGTAGCCTACCTCCTTACGAATCCTTAACACCTGGATGATTCCTACAACGCAGCGGAAAGGATATGTATTGTAGCATCTCTTGTTAGGCTGAGAATAATTATTATGATATGTTGTATCCAGTTACATGCCTACTTCGATATTCATTTACCTGATCGTTTACTATCTACGAATTCATGAGCTCCTCAATTAACTTGTTCAGTTGACGTTGTTTTAATTATTGTATTTCTAAATAACTATACCCTGAATATTACTTGTTCGTTCAAACTGCATGCTACATTACGAATAGTTTCCAATTTAAAAAAAAGACGTGATTTCATATTAAAACCAAAATTGGTAATAGGGATCGCCAAGTTTCGAATGGTACTGTCCTTCAAATGAGTAATATCAACACACCAAAACATTCGTCAGGTTAATCGCACCGATTAATAGTTCGAAGGTTAAATGAAATGCTTTCGGTAGCAATGTTCAAGTTTTCATTCAACGTCCAAAGTATTATTCGGTGCGATTAATTTGTCATTAAAAAGGCGGTCTTAGACAAGCCGATGCTGTGAGATCAGATTTCTTAGACCTACAAATCTTTAGTAAAATATGCTCCATGACAATGCAAATCTCATAACAACCTTCGAGTGCACACAAATTTTAATTTTCTGAGCCGCTGCTTTAGCTCCTTGTTCGCAATGATGACGATGCTCAAAAGGAGGGATGTACCGGGGAGGGATTTTAACGTGTACCGGGAACCGGGTATTTTTCGAGTGTTGCGAATTGTGCCCTGTCGGGTACCGGGTAGTCCCCTGCCGGGTACCTGGTAGTGCCGGGTACCGGGTAGTTCCGTCTTGTGTAGTGTATGGGGCTTAACCTATTTCTTAATGTTTCAAAACCTTTTCCCCAGATGTGTATAGTGTATGGGACTTAACCCATTTCTTAATGTTTTTAAACCTTTTAAGCATCATCATTGTGAACAAGGAGCAAAAGTAACGGCTCTGAAAATTAAAATCTGTGCGCATTCCAAGCTTGTTGTACGTTTTGCCTTGTCAGGGGGCACCTTTTACTATCCATTTTCGCCCACTCACAAATTAAGTTTGCAGTACAAATCTTTGTTTTGTTCAGTTCTTTTGCAAAAAGATCCCACCTATCCTTGCCGAAAGTTGCAGCAGCCGCCAACATATCCCAAAAAGGACCATTTTTTAGATCAACGAAACCCGCTTTCACACATTGGCTTGCCAAACTACGTTCTAATGTTTTTACCTCCGAGTATATCCAGTACCCATTGCAACTATCCGTACGTTTCTTTTCCATCTATAGCAATCTAGCGAAACAACAGTATGGTTTGCGATCAACGTCAAACTGCGGGATGGTAAACGGGATCGGGTTTGTGTATTACTGTAATACTGACGTTGAATTTAAACCATACTCCTGTTTCACTAAATTGCTCGATGGAAATAAACGCACAGTATCTCGACGACCGGCTCCACATGCTAGCCTCGTGGCCAAGATGGCTGGCGCTGATCTATAGGGCAGTGACACAACGTTGTATTATTGTATATAGCTCTATGCTGGAGCCAGTAACTAGGATAGCTGCAAGGGTCACTGGAGGGGGAAAAGAAGGGCGTGTTACTGAAGACAATTCTGTTAAGAGTGAATTTCTCAGGCAAATAATGCGCGATTTTTGTCGATTTGTTGGCAGTTGCTGACTTTTTAAAGCAAGTGGAATCTTTATTTTCCAATTACAACCTCGCAGCAGAAGGGATTAGAGAAAACAACGTTTTTTTAAGCCTATGAAAACCGCTCTCAAAGCACTGCCCTCCATTTCAATCTAGTGCCCCTTGTGGCTATCTCTCTTGTAGCCAATATGACGTCACATGACGCTGATCTATAGGTACTGAGGAGCACGCGCACAAACAGCGCACGTACGCACGCACGTGCACACATTGTATCTTTTTCATGATGTAACAGAATATCTTCATATCCTGGAACTTCCTCGCGAAGACCCCAGGATCTTTTCCATAATCAGCTTAGGTTCCTGACATTAATTTGATTGCTCTTATTGGGGCGGTAATTGATCTTCTCCCCCTTGTTCTGCTTCAACTCATCCAGACTCCCCGATATCTTTTAGCCTGACTGAGTGACAAGGAGATGACCCCCACCACCCCGTTCCTCCGCCCGCCCCCAACCTAACTCTTCGTCTTCTGTTGCGATAGCGTTCCTCGAAGCGCTCGAGCGTCACGAACTCCACAAATAATTTCATTAAGGCGGGAAGATAAAAATAGCGAAATACAATCTTCTGTGGAAGAAGCTATCATCGAAAAGCTAATGCGCTTCCCAAAGTAAATAAAGATATTTATCAAACGAAATGAAACTGCGCTTCAGCTACGGTTTGTAGTAGGATGACGAGAGTTGCAAGGGCAAACAAACGGAACTTTAAAATGTCCACTCAACTCGGCCGTAAAAATAAAAAAATAAAAAATTAAATGAAACAAAATTGCTTTCAGTTAGCAACACTGAAGAACGAATCCGTACACATCACACAATAATGCCACAGATTTTACTTTACTATAAACACGTAATTAGTATTTCTTTGAACAGTACAACTCGCTCGTCTCTACCTTCCACCTCCCCTCTCCCAGCTAAAAAAAAAACACCTTTAGTTTTATGCACAATATTGGGACGAATTTGGGTCAGAATCCTTGCCAAAATACGTTAAATTTTTAATGGGGTTTTGCTTAAAGAGCATTTAATTCGGAAGATTATTCGTTGGAAAATGTATTAGACGTTACAAGCCAAGAGCCGTTTTTAGTAAACGTTTAATTCAAGAGTTTAATTATTCGCTGATCACCGGATTAGAAGTTACAAGCCAAAACTCGTTTTTAAAGAATATTTAATTCTGAAGATTATTCGCTGATCACCGGATTAGAAGTTACAAGCCAAAACCCTTCTTTCGAGGATATTTAATTCTGAAGATTATTCGCTGATCACCGGATTAGAAGTTACAACCAAAACCCTTTTTTAGAGGATATTTAATTCTGAAGATTATTCGCTGATTCCCGGATTAGAAGTTACAAGCCAAAACCCTTTTTTAGAGGATATTTAATTCTGAAGATTATTCGCTGATCACCGGATTAGAAGTTACAACCCAAAACCCTTTTTTAGAGGATATTTAATTCTGAAGATTTTTTGCTGATCACCGGATTAGAAGTTACAACCCAAAACCCTTTTTTAGAGGATATTTAATTCTGAAGATAATTCGCTGATCATCGGATTAGAAGTTACAAGCCAAACCCTTTTTTAGAGGATATTTAATTCTGAAGATTATTTGCTGATCACCTGATTAGAAGTTACAACCCAAAACCCTTTCTTAGAGGATATTTAATTCTGAAGATTATTCGCTGATCATCGGATTAGAAGTTACAACCCAAAACCCTTTTTTAGAGGATATTTAATACTGAAGATTATTCTTGATCACCGGATTAGAAGTTACAAGCCAAAACTCGTTTTTAAAAGATATTTAATTCTGAAGATTATTCGTTGATCACCGGATTAGAAGT